>JBAMAX010001335.1:2500-98810 GCA_037043745.1 Chymomyza amoena
GCCAACTGAGTCTAATAAGTTCGTAGAGCGATGATATTCAGCGAGAGCTCAAACAAATGAACAAATCTACAGCTCGCAGAATCCAAATTGTAGTACAAATTTATTATGTCCTAAAGTAGAGTATCCAACTTTCCACAAGTCCCAGCCAAGTTTCCCTTAGCTTTTCACTTTCAATTTAAAATTTAGCACTCAGCTCCAAAACTAATGCAGTTTTTATGTGTGCCACACATTTATTTATGACTTTCTCTGCAATGAGTTTTCCCAAACTTTCATAACTTATAAACGTAAAAAAAAGCTCCAACTAAAACGAACAAAATGGAGTCAGCTGCGGAGAGACTGTCTGTCGTGCGTAAAAAATGAAATGCTCGGCAACAACTATGAACGGGGCAACACTTAGATTTGCACTTAACAAAATGGCGGCAAAGTGAAAGTAAAAATGGCCGCACAGCTGACCATCAAAAACAGAAAATCAACTTTTAACGTGACGCAGCATGGGAAATGATTTGAATATTGGAGCGAAAAGAAAAATGTGTGGAAAACTACCTGAAGACCAGCTGGCGAAAATATGTACCCAGATGAGTCCTCGCTGTAGTCAGTCCTGTTCCTGTTGCTATCTCAACCGCAATTGCAAGCCCATTTAGCGCTGCTGTTTTTTTTTTTATTTGGTTTCTTACTTTTTATGACACATCAAGGGGAAATTTTTATAATAAACATAAAAATAAAAAAAGCGCCGCACACAACGCGCAAATCCTGCGATTTATTCCTGTGTCGGTATCCTTCGTGTGTGTGTTTTTGGGTACGTGTGTTTGTTTTTATTAGCAGCCAATTGATTTGACTGAGTGCAGAAGTTACGAGTACGAATTTTGGGTTGTTCCTTTGCACTTAAAAGCTACCAAAGTTTTGAAATGAAAATAAGGAAATTGCTGCAATTAACGAACATAACTTTAATGCAAGTTCCGATATTAAAATTTAATATGAAAATTGCACAGCAGCGACAATTAAGCTGGAAAACTTTAAGTGGGTGTTAAAGTTTAGACATTATTTTTAAGGCATATCAGGAAATTGCGACGAGTATAAAGACTCATTTCCGTTGGATGCAATTTTAATGCAGTTTATTTAAGTGGCAGAAAAACCAATTGAAGTAGTATCACGATCTATCGGGAACAATTAATTGGGTTTTTGTATTTGTAATAAAAATACAGAAAGAAAATGTCTATTAATTCCAAATATGGCTGTTTGGATTCGGCTATAAACTGAAGGTGCCGGTTTTCTTCGAACTGTTATTAAAAGATATCCCCATCGCCATCCCAGGGGCGACTGACAAAATAGTCAGTTAGGAAATTATTAATATAATAGACTCTACCAACTCAACTAGCCTTATTGAAACTTTTGCCTTTAAGTCACTTCCTTTGGACCCTAAAATATTATATTGCAAATTTACTCGATTCGAAGCTAAAAATATTTTGAGGCCATTAAGAGCCTAAATTTTCTAGAGATATTCGTTTTTGAAATAGATCTTGGAAAGAGGGGAATACCTTGATGCAAAAATTTTATAATAATGTTTTTTTTTGGAGGGATTGGTTTCATTCTGAACACTTTATCTCGTTGTGACTGAGTTTTATGAAATAATCTTGTAGAACGATTTTGCCAGGAATTTTATGCTCTAAAACTTTGTAGAACATATAGAAAAATGGTAAAAATGTGTTCTTGCATACAATTTTTGCGAGCTGTGACCTTAAATATCAGAAGATGGGGTCTTGACATTTATCGTTACTTTTAAAATTGATCTAAAAATATCAAGACGAACATACCTTTCCATTCATTATAATGATGAGTTATGTATATTTATAATTTTTTGAATTTTAAAATTATAAAACAAATATTAAAAAAAAATGTTTTCTTCCAAATAAAATTTTAAAAATGAAATAAAAGCATGCTGATAAAAGTTTTTTAATATTTGCGCTGTCGAAGGGAATTGCAAAATATAAATTTTTTAACAAAATACGATATCTGTATATGAAAGGTTATTGACAAATAATTATGTATTTTGAAATACGGATATATTATTTTCAAAGGTTTTTTATAATTTAAGGGTGTTGTTTTACATTGAAAATTGATGTCCTATTTTCAGGATCTTTGCCAAATTTTGTTTTGAAGTATACAAAAATTTAATTTTACCGAATTCTTAAACTATAATCCAAAAAAATTGTTTTTTTGCCGGCGCCTCGATGGGAATAACTGGGTTAATTTTATCTATCGTTGAAAAAAATTGTAGAAAATTTAAAAAATCTTTAAAAAATATAAAAAACTCATTTAAAAAAATTATGTTATTCCATATTTTATGTATCATAAAAAAAATTGTTAGAAAATAAAAAAAATATTTTTTTTTGTATTTAATCTATCTACTATCTATTTTATCTACCATGGAAAAAAGTTGTAAAATAAAGGTTTAAATAAAAAAAGATAAATACAATTCAATGTTTTATCATCATGGAAAAAAATTTTACGAAATATTTAAACAAAAACTTTAAAATTTCATTCCATTCGTAATCTATTTATTGCAACAAAATATAATTTGGCTTCCAATCTTTATTCATGTAGGAGATATAGCTGGTTAAATAAAAGTCTTAAAATAAAAAACCCAATTTTCAGTTATCGATAGCTTAATAAATAATCGGAGTTTTACAATATTTGTCGTGGTTATTGACTAGTATCTCTGCGACACATGTAATAAATATCATTAAAATCGAAGGGTCGAGGATAGAAGTGCCCGCTTCACTTATTTTTTTTACCAATGTATATCAGAAATAATTCTCAAAATCTTTTTTAAAAAAATACATGTTTTGTTGTCATATTTTTTGTTTCTTTGTCATCGTCTATTGGAAACAGACCATGCCTTTTTGAAAGTGTAACTTTTGTAAAATTTTTTGGACCTTTTTTTATGTTTTTTAACCCCGACGCAAAAAGAGGGGTGTTATAAGTTTGACGTGTCTGTCTGTTTGTTTGTCTGTCTGTCTATGGCATCGTAGCTCCCGAACGCATGCAGTGATTTCATTTTAGTTTTTTTGTATTAAAGGTGACTTATGTGCGAGTGTTCCTAGACATGTTTGATGAAAATCGGTTAAGCCGTTTAAAAGTTGTGTGGAGTGAAAGTGGGGAGATTAACCGAATGTCTGCAAATATACAGCTTTTTCAACTGTCGTCCTTTGCAACTTATGTGCTGTAACCGCCCAACATAAAATGATAGGAAACATTGTTCGTAAAACTTCATAAAACGCCATATATATTTCGTCTATCACAAGTCCACCAAAAACTTCTTGAGATATTTTTAATTCTTGTAAACGTAGATGAATACTTCGTAAAACTTCATAAAACACCATCGATATTTCGTCTATCACAAGTCCACCAAAAACTTCTTGAGATATTTTTAATTCTTGTAAACGTAGATGAATACTTCGTATAACTTCATAAAACACCATCGATATTTCGTCCATCACAATTCCACCAAAAACTTCTTGAGAAATTTTAATTCTTGTAAACGTAGATGAATACTTCGTAAAACTTCATAAGACACCATCGATATTTCGTCTATCACAAGTCCACCAAAAACTTCTTGAGATATTTTATTTCTTGTAAACGTAGATGAATACTTCGTAAAACTTCATAAAACACCATCGATATTTCGTCTATCACAAGTCCACCAAAAACTTCTTGAGATAACACCATATATATAGTTGATGAATACTTCGTAAAAAAAAGCAAAGCAACAACAACATGTGTGACGACGAAGAAAATGTTACTTAAATGTAATCTATACCTTAACAAGAATCTAAATTATAGTAAGTATATTATAATATACTAAAGTCTAACTTAACCTAACCTACCTATAAAAAGTATGAAATAAAAATTAAATTAAAAATTTAAAAAACCCCCGATACAAGAACTTAAGTAATTTTCATTTAAAAAGTAAAAATAATAAAAGAAACTTAATGTTAAAGTATCTAAGAATCTATTAATAATTCTAAAAAAAAATACGTCGCGTTGGGGGACCGCTCCTAACTAACAATTTAAATACAAATAGTCTAATTAAGTAACAAAGATTAACTTAAAAACAAAATTAAGAAAATTCTTCAAAAACTTTCATAGAATTACTTCAAAAAATTTGCATGTAAGACACGACCGTCAACGACGTCTGCCCTCGCGTGTCCCCCAACGCGACGTATTTTTTTTTAGAATTATTAATAGATTCTTAGATACTTTAACATTAAGTTTCTTTTATTATTTTTTACTTTTTAAATGAAAATTACTTAAGTTCTTGTATCGGGGTTTTTTAAATTTTTAATTTTTGAATATGAGAGTAGAGTCCTTAACATTTTTAAGAAATAGGCAACCATTTACTTAGAAGTGCTGCCAATTTTATTCGTTTAAAAGACTCCCCGTTGTCGATAGGCCCATTGGTATATATAGTCCAAAATACGTTACTCATCAGGGTCTTATACAATGGTATTTCTTTAACTTTTGTTGGAACAAAACAACACAAGTCTTGTTTTGAGCGATTATCGATTTATCGAAAATAAGAAAGTATATTACGAAAGCGAACGACTTTTTTTTTTAGCTTCCAAAATGAAGATCTGCGGGTGAAGCTAAATCCTAGGATTGGCTCAGTCTCATAATTATGAGAATAAGTGCAGTTTTTATGATCTCATATGTGTAACCGTTTTTAAAAAAATGTCCTTTTTCCTTAAAATTACCATTAACATTGCCCCTGCACAATACCTTAGTCTCATCTCTGAGGAAAAAAAGTGTTCAATTTGTCGATTAGTATAACATGCCAAATGATGATTTTGCTTTTTCATTTTGTCCACGATGTTCATCGATGTTTTCTGCGATTTCAGCCGATATTGAACGATATTTTGGCGTCCTAATTGAAGGTCTTAGGTATGCCCCCAATCACATTATATGCCGAATGATGAATCATTATTTGGCTATCGATGTTCAACGATTTTTTATGCGATTACATTCGATATTAAACGATCATTAAGAAATTGCCTGGGAAGCTATATTGGCCCGCGACTGAATTCTGCAAGATCGATTCTTACGATGACGTCATCATATAAAATTGACCATTACATTGTTATTGAGATAGTCAGTGCATGTCGAAAGTCGTGAGAAATCGTGAAATATTCACATTTCGATATTAATTCGGCATTGACAAGTTTTTCCATCGATTTTAAAAAAATACAAAAACGCACATCGTTCGAGAATGCCGAATGATGCTCTTGCTTCATTATATCTTTTCCGATGTTCATCGATTTTATAAGCGATTACATTCGATATTAAACGATCATCAAGAAATTTCCTAGGAAGCAATAATGGGCCATGACTTAATTCTGCAAAACCCGATTTTTACGATGACATCATCATATTAACTTGATCGTTACATTGTTATTGAGATAGACAGTCGATAGTCGTGAGAAATCGTGAAATATTCACATTTAGAATATATTTCGGCTGTGACAAGTTTTTCAAGCGATTTTAAAAAATAAAAAAATCGCATATATTTCGAGAGATTGTGGGTTTATTTTTCAATAAATCTGGTTGATCTGACGTCATCAGTAGTTCCTTGCCAAAAAATATAAATTTAAGCCATTTTTCGCTTCGTTTTAAAAAAGGAAAATGGGTTATTTTTATTTTGGAAAGGAATTTGTTAAAAAGCGTCTATTAAATAGGTTAAAAATGTTGGTTTATAATTATAAGCCTACTTCAAAGCCATATTTTTTTGTATTTAAATAAAGAAATAAAGTAGCTTTTTCTTTTGACTTCAAACTGTTAAGCATAGCAGTTTGTATATTTCTAGTCAGTATCTACAATACTTTACATAAGTAAACAGCTCCGGTCAAGTTCAAAAGATAAAATAAAGTATATTTTTTACATTTATAAATATTATTATAAAACTTGCAAGATGAAGTAAGTACTGCATACAATTTTTTTATTTTATTTAGTAACTTTATTTTTACAATTTTAATTTAATAGCTTCGTACGCTGGCTGAAGGCAACCCCATTTGCTACCCATGTTGGCTTAAACGAGTCTATCGTCAAGGACATGGGAAATAATTCTAATGAAGACGCAATAGTTCTGGAAAACAAGTCAGAAGTGCCGATGAAGGATACAGGAATCTCAAATGGAAATGCCGATGATGGCAATAAAGATGTTGCTAGCTACAGTCTGAAATTGGTTCTATGGAATGTTTGGCAATCCGTGCTTTCCAAGTACAAGTCATTTACTACAATTTTTTCGGGAGTCGAGCTACTCTAATGGAAAGCGTCCTGTTGAAGAACCCGTCGCTTTCCTCAAGCTCCTCTACGCAAAAACATATAAATAAAAGAACAAAAAAATTTTTACAAAAAACCCGCAATAGCCCAAACAACTTGGCCATTATTTGGAATTCGGTTCCCCCAGGGATGAAAACCATTTAAAAAAAGAAGAAAATAAAAAGCACATAGTGCAGCCACCGCAGCAAATATTTGTTATGGATTGTTTTTATTTTGAAATATTTTTTTAAGTTCTTTTGTACCAAGCTCTCTCCTGTGGTTGGTTAGCTGTATATCTCAATTATGGGTTTTGTCACATATACAGATACACCTATACAGTTACAAGCTTAGCCCTTTATGACAATATATCGCGTGGGTTCCATTGTTGTTGTTGTTGTTGTTAGTGGTGTCCTTGTTGTTATTGCCGTGTTCCCTGGAACGGAGTACACACTCACTCAACGGTGACAACGAATCAACCGCAAAAAAATACGAAAATTTTCCACAATTCTGCAACAGCGCAGCCATGTGAAAATACGTATAAAAGCAAGATGACAAAAAAAATGTATATATATAGATTTATATATAATATTGGTGGGCCTTTGGGTGAACATGGGATACCCTGCAAACTTTGCGGCAATAAAACCCAGTACGCCGCATTGAAGAAAGTGGGCCAAAATAATTGTGACCATACTTTGTTAGCAAACAGTGCTGCCAATTTGTTGGGCAACTTAAGATAGATGGCGCCACCAGTAACAACAGCTAAGATTTATAGCTAGGCCGTTTATTTTTTACTGCAAACGGCTAAGCGACTTGAACAAAAAGTTTTGTTATCTTCATTTTGCAGCCAAGGCATGAAATACTAGCTTAGTACCGGTTCAATCAAAATTTTGAAACCAAACTTAGCACAAAAGAAGCTTGGACCTCTCTTGTGGCAGTTCATCCTATGAAACTACATACAAAAAAGTGATACACAGACGGATCCCTCACTGATCAAGGAAATGGCCTGGTGGTAGTAGGACCCGTGATCAAATATTACGAACCTCTAAGCAGACGCACCAGCATTTTCCAAGCTGAAGTCTGTGCTATTGGAAGATGTGCAGAGTTCAATCTGCAAAAGAACTACCATGACAAGGATATCTCCATCCTCTCTGACAGTTAGGCATCAATAAAAATATTAAACAAGGCCAAGATCACATCAAGGCTGGTTAAAGAAGTAAGAACGTCACTGGATAATTTAGGATCCAGGAATAAGCTCACGAATAGAAGGGTTCCAGGACATAACAATATGCCTGGAAATGAACTGGCATATGAACTGGGATAAACTTTCAAGAACCGGTGCAGCAACACCTCTAATCGGTCCTGAACCACACTGTGAGATTGGTAACCACGTGGTACTGGACCTACTGAGAATAGAGGAGAATACAAAACGACTGCTTCACTGGGCACAGATACCAGGGCTTAAACAGTCAAAACCCATCCTCTCCAACTACAACCGTAAAAGGTTCAAGTCATAACGCAAGGGAAGAGCACCGTGGGAATCATGACGGGCCTTATGACGGGACATTGTAGGATCCGCAGCCACTTAAACAAAATTGGCATAGTGGATAGTGGACTTAGTCGCTTCTGTAGCATGGAGGAAGAAACTTCTTTACATGTATTATGTGAATGTATGGCACTCGCCGGTTAAAGAAACAAGATCCTGGACATGTACGTTCTCCCACCGGAGATCGTTATTACTATAACTCCAAACAAAAAACTGCAATACCTGCAGGCCCTAGGACTTTTTGGAGAGCTCTAAGCCATTAAGGGAGTACAATAGATCCAACTGCAGTATATTTATACACCCAATTATAATAATATTACTATTCTTTGTCATACATAATTTGACAGCATTTTCATAGAAATATATTTTACGAACATTTCGGTTAGTTAATAAAAAATTGTTAGTAAAAAAATTATTTAAAAAGAATTCCTTGTGCCTTCAGAAATACCGTAAGGTCTTAAAATAAATAATCGTTAGATTAGCTTTAAATATTTTGAGAGATTTTGCACTTTTTCTTTTTACGTCACAACAAAGAAGGTTTAGTTATTGCTTGCGCCATCTAGTGTAAAGCACCTAAAAAATTTGCAGCCCTGTTATCTTACATGCTGCTTAGCAGATAGAATATATCTTGGCACCACAAAATTTTGCGAGTCATCATTTATTTTTAAGTCGCCGCTAGATGGCGCTTGCTATTTCCAATTTGTGCTCCAAATAATTTTCCTTTTACGTAAAACATTTCGATTTTATAGGTTGATTGCCAAAAAATAAATATTTGGAAAAAAAAAAACTATTACTTATGTTTCGGATTTAAAAAAAAAATAGTGTAAGCAAAAAGAAATGATTTAAAAAAAGTCTCTTATTTATTTTAGTGCCAATAGAAGTCTCACAAGGTTCCAAAAATTAAATAATCATAAGATTAGCTATAAATGTTGTGCAATGAGATTTTCCAATTTATCATCAATATATTGTACTAATTGTTTTTAGTGCAAAAATGAGATTTTCCAATTTATCATCAATATACTAATTGTTTTTAGTGCGAAAACAAAAAAGCGTTTGTAACTGCTAGCGCCATCTAGCGTATATAAATATAAAATAGTGTAGCTTTGTTTTTGAGATAGCTGCGCCTTAGATTGAAAAATTCTTGGCGATACAAAATTTTTTGCATCATCATTTATTTTGAAGTGACCGCTAGATGGATTTCGGTCCGGGTTTGAAATAAATAATCATTTGAGTATCTATATATGTTTTCCAATTAGGGATTTCGCTTTGCCATCAATATAGTTAAAACAAAAACAAAAAAGCTCTTGTTACTGCTAGCGCCATCTAGCCATCTAATGTAAATTGACACTTCAAAGTGTAGCTCTTTTCTTCAAGATGGCTGCTTATCAGATACGTAAAAATCTTTGGCGCTACAAAAAATTTGCGCGCCATCATTTATTTTCGGAGTGGCCGCTAGATGGCGCCAGCTATTTCGTTTAAGCAGTTTTATTTTAATTTCGCTATTAACTCGTCGAAATATCGATTTTATCGATATAAAATACCTACTCCGCTCAAAAACACTCTCCACAAAACTCAATATACTCCTTAACTCAAATGCTAAAGGTCCCTAAAAATGGAACAAAAACTTGAAGAGGAAAAAATGGATGAGAAAACCATTGCGCAGTTTTTGAGCCACATTGAAAAACTGTTGAAAAATGACATTAATTTTAATGCATGCTACAACAGCGACGAATATGATAAAAGCAACAAACGAAAAAACATAAAAAATAAAAACAAAAAGCAAAAGCAAAGAAGTGTAGAGGAGGGAACGACAACAACAACAACTGCAAAACAGGCACAACAAAAAATTGTTCATTTTTTAATTAAAAATGTTGTCCCATTGTTGTTGTTGTTGCTATTGTTGCTGTCGCATCCGCTTTTATTATTGCTGTTGTTTCTGCAATAATTTGAACAATGAATTTTGAAAGCTCTTCAAAAAATATAAAAAATAAAGTAAAAAAAAAATATAAAAATAACCACAAAAAAATGCCGTGCACATTTTTATTGACGCCTTGTGGAAGGAACTCACCAGGACGGAACCCTTTTGGTTCCGACATCGCTGTTGGCGTCGCCGTCGACGCTGCCGTCGGCTGCTGTCACTTGAACTGTCAATTACATTTACATTGACGCTCTGACGTTGGGTTGGATCTGGACGCGGACTTCACCGCCAACACCGCTCCCGCCTCCCGCAATAAGCACCTGCATCCATCCAGAGCATTTTTCGCATATCAAACTCATTTTCATTTTTATGTGCATGCATGCGAAATTGTTCCCGACATCTTTTCGTTGATATAATATGTGTGTGTATGTGTATGTATGTGTGTATATGTATTTTGTATACACTACACTTGGGGAAAATTACAGCAAGTTTCGTATGAAGTTTGTAACAATATGAAAAAAATAGAACTAGATTGGTTCAAATATAAATAGGAAATGGTTTTGAAGAGAAATTTTGTATACAATTTTTTTTTCTTTATTTGCATTGTATCTTCGATCTGTCTACAGAAAATAGGAAACCTCATTTAATAAAAATAAATTTAACAATTCAATTCGGACAATTTACATATTATACACTTTTTTTCATGAAATATTAGCTAAATAATAGGTAACCAATATTTGAGGTGAATTTCGAATTCAAATTACAACGTTTAAGAACAAGACATCTGATTTTTTTAATTGCATTTAATTTTTATAACTTTACGTTTCTTACGACAAAAATTTAATTTATCCGGCTCTGTAAAATGTTTAATAGAATAGAGTCATCTATTAAATTAAAAATAAAAATTTTCTTAAACTCTGCAAAGTAATTTAAAATTATGGTATAGGTGAGCACTTAAGTGACTTGCTATACCGATCAAAAAGTTTCCGGAAAGGCGTTTTTTGAAAGGCGCGCGCAAAATGAATCGATCTTTCTTTTTTTATTGGATTGGTAGGACTGTTTTGACATCTTGTCATAATTTGAGATTGAACCAATCATTCATACTTACTACTTGGTAGGCCATGGGCAAGGATGGCTTTGAGTTCCTTCTTCAAATTTTGTTTGATGATCTCAATGGTTTCAAAACGCTTCCCTCTAAATGACAATTTGAGTTTGTGGAACAGGAAAAAGTCATACGGTGCCACATTCGTTGAGGGTTTGGCCAAAACTCCAAAATAATTAAAAAAAAAATTCAACTTTTTTGGCACGAGTCGAGCCGCGACGCGTTCATGCCCAAAACTTCAGCCAAATGTGTTCGGCTGATCCATATGAGACGCCAAGGTCTGAAGCAATCTCACGAATATCGACACTACGATTTTCGAGCACAATTTTCTTCACTGCATCGACGATTTCTTCGGTATTTGATGTTGAAGGACGACCGGAACGAGGCCAATCAGTGACCTCTTCACGATCCTCCTGAACAATTTGTACCACTCGTATGCCTGTGTTTTGGACATACAGTCCTCAGTAAAGGCCTTTTGCAACAGTCTTAAGCAAATCAGCACACGAAAAATCATTCGCAACACAAAATTTCAAACAAACTCGTTGATACACTTTTTTTTCCTTTGCAAAACTCGAAGAGCGTCCTTTGTTCGATTAACAACAACAGTCTGCCAAACCAATACTAATAAGGCAATTGCGCTCAAACTATGACAAGATGTCAAAAACAGTCCTACCAGCCTAACAAAAAAAAGAAATATAACGAAATTACGGAAAACTTTTTGATCGGTATAGTGTAAGAAAGTAATGTTAATATTTTAATGAATTTCTTCCATGAAAAATTTCATCATAACTATCGTTTTACAACTTGGCCTTATAAGCTCATTTTTTGGATTAAAGAAAAAAACTTTTTAAATTTTTGGATGACATAGTAGACTGGAAAACAGTGAATGGCTAAAAACTTTAATTTAAGAAGCTTTTTTAAATAAATTACCGAGCCATTTACAGTTTAAGGCGAGCTTCTCGAATAATATAAAACATCTATGCAATGTTCCGATTAGGAGCGATTTACATTTACGATTTGTACATTTATACATAATATTAAGGATAAAATATATATGTTTATATAGATGAATATATAGAGATATGTAGGTTCTGCGTCCCACTGTTACAAAAGGTTAGCTATAGTACGAGCAGTATGTGATAGAGTTCCTTGCCAATATTTACCTCGTAAACCGTTTGTGTTTTGTTTAATTCCGGGAATTTATAAAGATTCCGAGTATTTTTACGTAAAAATCGAAAGACAATTGGAAATGTGCAGAAATTCAAGCCAATTTGCCTTCGTACAGACCACATAACCTCAAAAAAGTTGAAAAAGTTTGTATTGTATATTTTTATTTATTTTTTTTTTTTATATTGCTATAGAAGAAATATTTTTTTATACATTGCAATTGCCAGTCCAACCCAGAGTTCAAGGAATCATTCAAGACAGCTTATTGCAAGTAATCTGTCTTAAGGCCATTTTTAACACTTTTCTAAGTCTAAACAAAAAAATATTTTCTTTAATTATAAATTTATATTAATAAATTGAGCAAATTAACAAGTAAAGGGCTAAGATAAATTTCTAAAATCGTATGTTTTGTAATCGGCCATGTTCACTGAACACGAATTCGAACTTTTTATTCGGATTCGTTTTGAAACAGCATTTTTGGTGCTCCAAATTTCACCAATATAAATCGAATATTTTATGTAATTTGTAATCGGAAGTTTTGTTTTTGATTAAATGTTTCATGTCTTGCATTAAAAAAATATTTCCTTGTAATATGAAAGCGTAATCATGGAAAACTTTTCTCGAAAGGTATTGAGCTGTACTCGTAAAAGTGTAAGGGAAATATGAGTAGATGGCCAACCGCCCACGCTAAAGCTAATTCTTGCTCGTACTATTATTTTAATTAAGGAGGAGAGGTTTATAAATAAATAATAAAGATTGCGACAGCAAAAAATGCGGAATTGGGAGCATGCAAAAATGAAACCCATTAAAATTGTTCCTTTTGAAATTTAAGTTTTCCGCAGCATAGCCAATTGTATAATAATAATATGAGCAATATTAACAAGTAAGGATAATAATAAAGGTTATTATTATCTAGTTGCATAAGGTAGTCGAAACTGCCCACATTCGATTTATGAAAAAAAATGTTCCTTATAATTTCAATTTTTAAAATTAACGCTTTACGACATAACTTTAAAACCGCGTTTTTCGTTTTCATTTAATTGTGACCTAGCTACAGAATATTTTGGAACCAATTTTCATTTAATCCAAGTTAGCAACAGGGTTCTTTAAAGAAAAAATTAAAATTTTTTTAGCCAACACATTTTCTTAAAAAGAAAAATGAGATTTACTTTTTTTATCTAATGCTTGGAAATATCACTTAAATTGTTTTGGTGGAACAAGGCTAAAAAATTAAAACAATATTTTTTATTATTTTTTTTTTTAAATTTATGAAATATTTTTTTTTCTCAAAAAATGAGGAAAGGCCTTATACTATTTTATAAAATTTAATATAATAAATAATAATATCACTGACTGACTATTTTATCAGTCGCTCAATGGCGGATCAATGGGGATCTTATTTATTAGAATACATACTTTTCTACAATATTTATATGATGACAACATTTATTTCGTTTATAGGTATTTATAGGTTATCGATATATAATCGAATTAGATAGAGTTTTCCCTAACAAGCTATAGCTGCTAAGAAAATAAAAATATTTTTATAAAAATTAAAAATGTATCCCTCTATTATATAAAAAAGTTTTTTTTCTCATCTTTTTGAAAGTGTAAAACATGTTGCATATACCAGAAGATATTTATTTCTCATGTTTTTATAAAGAAAGGAATTTAAAAAAATATATCCCTCTAGTATATGAAAAAGTTTTTTTTTCTCATATTTTTGAAAGTGCAGAACATGTTGTGTCTATAGCAGAAGATATATAACATATATATATTTGTTTCTCATGATTTCCTTCTCATGTTTTATAAAGAAATGAATTTAACGAAATGGGTAAACAGAAGTTGAATTTGACTGAAGAGGAAATGAAAGAGCGCAATCAAGAACAGATGCGTAAAGCATCAAAGAAGGGTTATGAGAAGAATGAAGAAGTAATTTAATTTCAAGTGGGCCCTACTGAGCCGCTTACGCCGATGGAGAGGGTGGAGAATGGTGAGCGAAGCGAGCAGGGATCGAAGCCCCTAGTTAAATTAAAAAAAGTTTTGATAAATAAGATAAAATTACCTAGTTCTACCCATATATGTAATTATCGTAATTATTTATTTTTACTATGCTACGGAAATCGTGCCAGACAAATTCTGAAACTTTAGGGGCTCTCGGCATCGGTAGCCTTAAGTTTACCAGAACAATATATTTGTAGTTTATTATAGTTTAATGGAATCAAATAAGTTTGAATTAAGTAAAAGACAAAATTTGTAAATGCTGCAATTGTTTCTGCTGTAAATATTTAAGAGACAAACTAATCTCTGTATGCACTTTAAGAACCTGGCTTCAAGAGATAGATTTTCAATATCGAATTTGGAGTAAAAACTATTCCGCATATAGAACCATAGTACAACATATAATATTTCTAAGAATGAAGCTCTTAAGCTAATTATTTGCTACTTATATGTACTTAACAAAAAAAGAGTATTCATTCTTCACAACCCCCTCAAAATTCTTTCTGTAACTTTTTTGTTGTCGCACTTTTTTTTCTCCCTTCTTTACTTTCCATTCATTTCATTAACATTTAAATTTGTTTTTGACAATCTGCATTTGACAGTTGTTTTGTTTGGTCCGAAAAAAAAGTTGATGAGAATTTTTCTTATATATCTTATAAAGAGCGGTGGGGAGAGAGATGAGATTCGGAATCCTAACCTCAATACGAGTTCAATGCAAGCGGCATTTGAGCAATGTTTATGACATACAATAATCAATTGTTTCTAGACTGCTGCCTTTGCTTAGCATTTTTATTGAGTGGACTCACTGAAATGGACATGTGTGTAAGTACGTTAGTGTCTGTGTGTGTGTGTGTGAGAGCAAGTGTCAGCACGTGTGTGCGTGTGTGCGTGTGTGTACTGCCATTGGGCAGTCAACCATTTTTGTTATTAATGACCTGTTATTGGTGCAGCAAATTGTTTATTGTTTATTGAAATGAAATATGGTACGATTGAGTGTGAGCGAGAATGACAGATTGACAGCATACAAATATGAGTAAGAGAGAGCAGTATTGAGTGTATAATTTGCATTTGTGTTGATAACCAAAACAAAGAGCCTTGTTAAAATCACACACATTGCTGCATCTCACATGCATGTCATGTATGTATGTGTTTGTGAAAGATTGAAGTACAAATTATGATTTTGATTGAACAAGTTGTGAAGCAGTTAGTGTCATAATAATGCCAGTCATACCGATGCTACAGAATTTCATTTCAGAATTTTGTACTTGATTAGAAGTGGAAAATATAGAGAAGCTGCAATGGCAATTTATGGCTGACTAAATATGTACTTATTTTTAATTATTATTAATTAATTGTGGTGTTGGAAAGACTTAATAGAGAGCTGAGAAGTTTGAAAGTTGCAGCAAAGTTTGAATTAGAAGACTGGAATGGTGTTGTTATTATTGTAGCAAGTGAAAAGTTAAGCATTCGTCGAAGCGACGAAGGTTGTGGACTATGCTGCGTAAAGGAAATAGTTGTTGGGAAAGCTGAAAGCTAGTTATCAAATTTGATGCTTAAGTTAATTTTTAACTTAATTACTTAAATTTTAAGTGTACTTCAATATTCATTTAAAAGTAATAACCAATTTCAACAACGAATTTAAGAAAAAAAATTCTAATCTTTTTGCAAATGCTCAGATTTGCTTATTTTATTAATTATTTATAGTGTTTTTATTTCTTTCAATTTATTCATTAGGCATATGCGTTGAAAAATTCCTTGGGAGCTGCTGCCACTCTAATAAGGGTTGTCATCTGATGAAAACTTGTCAAGGCGCTGAGTTCCTAAAAGGCGTTTCTAGGCAGGCAGCACTTCAAAGTGCGCTGAAAGGTTTCTTAGGTGCTCTGACGAATTTTTTTATGCGCACCATTTTTGGAGAGTTTGGGTAGCGTCTTAGAAATGTAATCGGAACTTATAATAAAGACTTGGCCATGGGAGACATTTTAAGCGAAGAATGCTGAACTATGACCCTTGGGATCTATTGTTATTAAAAGTTGAATAGATTTCATTAAAAAGAAACCCAAAAAAATTTTAGTGTTATTTTAAAGTTTTAAAATCTGGAATATAAATTTCTAAATATTACCGGAAATAATTTTTGTGAAAAAAAGCGTGTGAATCTGGAATTTAACGTAACAGGTTGTGCTGACAATATTTCTAGTAGTGCTTGATTGGTATTTTCCAAGTATTTCGATATTGGATATACTTGACGAACCCCAAAGTCCATAATAATTGCTTTATAAAGACGAATTTTAATTTCCAAGCGAAGGTGAGATCGAAATTTTAGTAACCAATGCTGGATAAGGTACTGGAAACTGCCCTTGGCGATTTTTGAAGAGTAATGATGAAATTCGATGCAGAATGGCAAAAAAAAAAATTTAAGACCTTTACCTAATTTTAGCTTTGAGCTGGTTCCAGCTGAACCTACGTTCCAAGTGCGTGATAGGTATCTTTCAAGTATTTTAAAATTTACGCAAAAGCCCAAAACTTGTCTTAAGGACAAAACGCTTCAAAATTTAACAATTGGGGAAATCGGGAAAAACTGTGTTTAAAAGTTGTAAAGTGTAAAACTGTGTAAGCTTCACCCACAAGACTGCTTCCATTATTTGTTATGTTTCGGGAACAGTTTGTCAACCAGCTTTCAAGCTCATCCATTTGCTCTTCTAGTTTGTCCAAGAGCTCTCCTTCCTTCATGAAGTTATCTACATTTACTTCAGCTTTATACTTCCGCATCTTTTCCTTGTTAATTTCTAGTTCTGCAAGCAATTTGTGCATCTTTTTGATATCCCGACGACGCGCGACGGCTTGCTTAATAAAATATTGATATATGAAGATTATCAACGCCAAAATTAATATTATCAATGTGGAATATATCAAGTTGGGGTAACGCAGCTTAGGTAACTTCTCGATCAAGGGGATGTCAACCAGATTATCTAACGACTTGACTTGGTTTTGAAGACAAGTTGATCCTGCCTGCCCTTCAGTTTGTGCAAGTTTGATACCTTGTTCGATATTTGGATTACATTTTTTAAAACAATCCATGATTAGATTCTTGCTTAAAATTTTCTTTTAAAAATGTAAATGTTTTAGAGCAAGCTTGCTTTCAAGCGAAATAATTTTTGATAGGGAGAAATGTGGCTTGGTAGTCAAAGGAAACTAGATTTGGTTTAAGTTCAGAATAGTTTTTAGCTTATGCTAAGGTTACTCTGATTTTCACTGTTTTAAGGTGATTTCAAACAATGAACTGTACAACGAACTAGTTCTTCACGTTCTTTTTTCTCCGTTCGTCAGTTTTTTGCTTTCTTCTCAGTGTTGAAAAAAATGTACATTAGGTACGCGCTTTTTTATCCATATATTCGTGAAAACTAAATAATGAACTAGTTCTTGAAGAAGAATCCGAGTGATTTTTTTCTCCGTCCATAATTTTTTTTTTTTTTGTTTCCTTCTCAATGATAAAAAAAATGGCGGACGTAAATTCGGACGCTGACGACTTTGGGATACCCTGTACCACTAGCTTGCAATAAAATCCGGTTCCTTCACAAAAAAACCAAAAACAGAAGAATTTTTAAGCAAACAATTTTTTTTTGACCGATCGTTCCTATGGGAGCTATATGATATAGTCAACCGATATTCAATAAAATTTAACACAGTGCGTAAATACCTTAAAAAAGATCTGAACGCCGAATTTATTTCAAATATCTTTACAAACAAACAAAACACATCGAATTTTGTATAAAAAACGTTTTTTTGGACTGATTGGTCCTATTGGAGCTATAGGATATAGTCAACCGATTTGGATTAAATTTAGTACAGTGCTTAGGAACTATAAAAAACTCACGAATATCAAATTTGGTCCCAATATCTTAACAAACAAACGAAACACAACAAATTTAGTTAAAAAATCGATTTTTTGGAAGATCGGACCTATGGGAGCTATATGATATAGTCAACCGATTTTGTTCAAATTTGGCACATTGCATAAGTGCTCTAAAAATTTCCAAACGCCAAATCTGGTTACGATATCTTTATTAAAAAACAGAAATATAGCAAATTTTGCTTTAAAAAAGTTATTTTGGCCGATCGGTCCTATGGGAGCTATATGATATAGTCAACCGATTTCGATCAAATTTGGTACAGTGATTGGGAACTATAAAAAACTTTCGAATACCAAATTGACGATATCTTCATAAACAAATGAATTATTCATCTAAAACGGTTTTTTTTTGTCGAGGTCGTCTCAAACACCCCCATGGGAGCTATATAATTTATCCCCGATATCAAAAAAATAAAATAAACTTGTCTCCTATGGATTAATATGGGATCTAATGTGAAAGTTTGGTAACTCTAGCTCTTACCATCTCTGAGATCTAGGCGTTCACACGGACGGACGGACGGACGGACGGACAGACGGACGGACAGACGGACAGACGGACAGACGGACATGGGTATATCGACTTCTCTATTCACCCTGATCATATTTTAGGTAACTTTGGGGTGTCTCCGACGTCGCCATCTATATGTTACATACATTTTCGGCTTGCAAAAAACTTAATATACCCTTTGTACCATACGGTACAGGGTATAAAAATGTCGAATAATTTATGCCAAAAAAATTTTTCAAAAAATTTCTGCTAAAAAAATATGAAATAATTTCTCCTAACAAAATGTTAAATAATTTATGTTAAAAATATTTCAAATAATTTCTGCTAAAAAAAAAAAATCAAATAAATTGTAGTAAAAAAATTATAAATAGTTTTTACTAAAAAAATTTCAAATAATTTTTGGTAAAAAATTACAAATAATTTCTGCGAAAAAAACTTCAAAAAATTTCTGCTAAAAAAATGTCGAATAATTTCTGCTAAAAAAATTTCGAATAATATTTGTTTAAAAAAAATTTTAAATAATTTATGCCAAAAAAAATTTTCAAACAATTTCTGTTAAAAAAAAAATTAAATAATTTGTAGTAAAAAAATTACAAATAGTTTTTGCTATAAAAATTTCAAATAATTTTTACTAAAAAAATTCAAATAATTTTTACTAAAAAAACTTCAAAAAATTTCAAATAATTTGCTAAACTCTTAAAAAATTGCATACAATTATTGAAGAAAAAAATATCAAATAATCTTTACTAAAAAAATTAATTTAATGCAATTTTTGATTGAAAAAATTTCTAAAATTTTCTGACGTGTGTGTAAGCTTTTTAAATAGATTTTTTTTTTACTTTTTTGTTAAAAATGAGTTCATCTCGATGTGTACTTTACATTTTAAAACGATTTGGAGTCGATATTCACTTTGTTTTAGACGGATTTTGCTTCAAACTTAACTTAAATGCCTTTATAAAAAATACAAAAAATTATTTTTCTTAAATTTTTATCTGACTTTTATAATTACAAATCAATTTGTCATGCTTAATAAATTCTTATCTTAAAAATAAAAACCAATTTAGATAAACTTACATTTGCGTATTAACAGCTAAAGTGATTTGCTTTGAAGTCCTTTCTCAGTCAACCTTCCTGTAATGAAATAAAATAAATCAACATTTTTAATATGCCTAAAACTTAAATTAAATATTTAGTTTTACACACTAACACACACACACAAAATTTCTATGCAATTTTAAGCAGCTTTAAAATAAATTCTCTCCAATTGCAATTTAATTAATAAAATTTTCAAAATACTTTGTTTTAATTGCAGCTTCTGGCCAATTCAAGCGCAACTTGTACAAACAACTCAAAGGTAAATCAATAAAGTAAACCAAAAAACATAAACAATTTAAATAAATAAATTTAAAAAGCAATTAAATGTACATTTTAGTTTGACGCATTAAAGTGCCTGAAATAATCCACTAATAAAAAATTGCCTTAAATCCTTTAAAACTGCAGCCAATTAAATATGTAAGCCAGGCCAAAGCCCCCGTCACGCCCTCAACTCACGCGCCCTAAACCAGCTGTCGAGTTATGCAAACAACTGCATAAAAACTAGCATAAACTAGTATATAAAAAAAATAATACAAAAATAAAAATATGGCCAACCAAATGCAATTTATTTTACGCGGAATATTATATGGTAAAAATGCATTTTTATTACAAAATCATAGCCATGAAATCTAGAGCACGAAGCCAGTTCTCAGATACAACAACAAAAACCAAACAGTGTCCTGAACCGTGTCCCGAGCTGGCAGGATTTATGCGGTATTCATTATGCCCTGTACACCAAATGAGTTTTTACCCAAAAAAAAAACGATTTTTTTCTATTTTTATTTTTGTTAAATATTTTTTATCGCTATAAATTTGTTTTGCAACCAGCAAAAATCTTTTTTTTATTTTTATATATTAAGTTGTTTACTTGGCTGCAACTGCTGCACCTGCAACATAAAATTTATGTATAAAATATATAGAGAACATCGATAAATACGCCAGGCCAACCTCTGTGGGCGGGGGGTGGCAATGACAGGGCATTGGTCAATGCATTGAAATATATATATATATATATATATATATATAGAGTATATATATATGTATATTTTTATCCATTTTATATATATGCGCTTTTAATCCAATGAACCAAAATAATTTGTGCAAATTTATTTGGCAGTGCTTAGTCCGACTTTGTATGCCAGATGCCTCCATGCAGCTCTCTGCAAAATGGGGTAAAAAAAAATGGCTGCTGCAGCTGCTGATGATGATGATGGCGATGCTGATGAGAATGTGGGCAACAAAAACTGCAGCAACAATAACAATGATAACCAGTGGGAAGATATAAATTTAGACTGACGAAGTTGGGTTGCTCTATGAATCTGATATACATATATTTATGCCTTCAAGGTGACTTTTGAAAGATTGCTAACTGGGCAAATTTGATTCCATTCAGTAGATTCCAAATTTTTAAAAATGTCACCTGTTTATTTTCTAACGATTTTTTTTTTCGTTTACATCGTGCCAACATTTCAAAAGTATTTTTTTGATTTTGTGACTGGTTCGATATGATAATTTATTTCTGATGACCTTAAACCCGAAAATTTACAAAAAAAAATTTAAAAAATGTACCTTGCAATATTATTTCTTGCATTTAATTTTGAATAAATAATAAGATCTTGATAAAGGCGAAAAAATAAAAATCGCTCGATATGGATATTTTATGGAAAAATTCGATTTCGTTCAGCAAATCTGAAATGTCAAACTATATATTTCTTTACGATATTGTCTATTTTAGCTGAATCCTGACAACATTTCAAAAGTAGCTTTTTAGATTTTGTGACTATGTAGATTTGATAATTAATAAACAAAAGCTATTTCTGAAATCCTGAAACATAAAAAAAATTCTACTAAAATGTTGAATAACGTATCTTCGTTAGTGCTTATTATTTAAAAGCGAAAAAAAAAATCGCTCGATATTGATATATTTTGGAAAATTCGATTCCATTCAGCAGGTCCGAGATTCTTAAACTAAATATTATATATATACTTCTTTACGATATGGTTTTTTTTTCGCTAAACCTTGAATTTTTATTTTATATTTTATTTCTTACAAACTTTTTTCGAAAATTGTACAATAATATTATAATTTATAAAAAGAAGAATTTAGCCTATCATAGATATTATTAACATTTCTTAAAAAATAAATTAAAACAGAAATTGATAAAATACTTTCAATAATACAGTAATAATTCAAAAAGTTTACAAAAAACCCAGGGAAATTAATAACTTAAAATGTAACTTACTAACTAAATTAGTAACTAGACAACATTTCGAAAGTACTTTTTTTTTTAGAGTGTGACTGTAAATGTTTGGCTTATGAAATTTATTTCTGAAGATCTCAAATCTAAATAAAATTTTTATAAATTTTAAATAATGTATCTTACAAAAAATTAAATTAAAAATTTAAAAAACTTAAGTAATTTTCATTTAAAAAGTAAAAAATAATAAAAGAAACTTAATGTTAAAGTACCTAAGAATCTATTAATAATTCTAAAAAAAATACGTCGCGTTGGGGGACACGCGAGGGCTGACGTCGTTGACGGTCGTATCTTACATGCAAATTTTTTGAAGTAATTCTATGAAAGTTTTGAAGTATTTTCTTAATTTTGTTTTTAAGTTAATCTTTGTTGCTTAATTAGACTATTTGTATTTAAATTGTTAGTTTAGGAGCGGTCCCCCAACGCGACGTATTTTTTTTTAGAATTATTAATAGATTCTTAGGTACTTTAACATTAAGTTTCTTTTATTATTTTTTACTTTTTAAATGAAAATTACTTAAGTTCGGGGGTTTTTTAAATTTTTAATTTAATTTTTTATTTCATCCTTTTTATAGGTAGGTTAGGTTAAGTTAGACTTTAGTATATTATAATATACTTACTATAATTTAGATTCTTGTTAAGGTATAGATTACATTTAAGGTCAAGCTCGTTTGCTTTTTTTTTACGCATTCTCCCCACTTTCACTCCCCACAACTTTTAAACGGCTCAACCGATTTTCATCAAACATGTCTAACAACACTCGCACATAAGTCACCTTTAATACAAAAAAAACTAAATTGAAATCACTGCATGCGTTCGGGAGCTACGATGCCATAGACAGACAGACAAACAAACAGACAGACAGACAGACACGTCAAACTTATAACACCCCTCTTTTTGCGTCGGGGGTTAAAAATGATTGCAAACGCTAAATTTTTCGGAAAGGAGATAAAATGAAAATCGTTCGAAATCGATATTTTTAAATGTACAATCCTTTAACTATAAACTCAAATCTTAAAAAAAAAATGTTTATAAATGTTTCATCGTCATATTATTGCTAGAACTAAACTTTGAGTAAATCATTACATGTGAATGTTGATCCTTCAATGGTGGAAAAATGGAAATCGCTGGAATACTCTCTACACATTTAAATTTTCAATTCAACTTTGTTAACTTTAAACTCAATTCTAAAAAATCTTTTGAAATCGAGTTTTTTTTAAATGTTCAATTCTTTTACTTTAAACTCAAATCATAAAACAAATTCTAAAAATGTAAAAAAATTTTCTTCGTAGTATTATTGCTTGAAAATAAATTTTGAATAAATCAGTATCAATGGCGAAAAAATAAATATCTCGAAAACGATATTTTTTAATTTTCAATTCAACTTTATTAACATTAAAATCTAATCTAAACAAAATTTTAAATTTAATAAATCTATCTTCACAATATTATTGCTTGCACTAAATTTTTAAATAAATTATTATATGGGTAATACTAATCCTTTAATGGCAAAAAAATACAAATCGCTCGATATCGATATTTTTTTATTTAATTTTCTTAGAATAACATTTTCATTAAAAATAAGATGATATATAGAATTTTACTGTTTAGGTGTCCCGTAGCAATTCATCTATAATATAGAAATAAATATTAAACTAAATATAAAATAAACATTCTAAGATCGTTTTCGACGAATTATGCTAAAAAAAACATATTTGAACTGATAACTAAACTTAAAAAATAATATATAAATACTTTCTCGTAATTTTTAAGTACCCCAAAATTAGTTTTTATTTGATAGATATGTTACATTAAAAAAAAAAAATCGTTTAAGAAAGTTAAAAAGTGAAGTAAGTTGAAAAGGTGTATTGAAAATAAACTAGGCGAACTCCTTATTAAATTTCTAAAAGATTAAAAGATATATTTAAATGAATTTTTTTTTTAAATTTCAATCAAATTACTTTTTTTAATCATACTAAAGCGTCCAAATTGTGTAATAATTTGTTTTAAACCACCATGTAAAAAAAAAATTAAGTTTATAGGCTTTTAGACTTAGTAAGTAAAAATATTGCGACTATCCCGCTTAGTACCTTATTTTTATTCATAAACTTTGTAATATTGTTGCTTAAAAAATGTTTATTATAGAAAATATTTTAAACCCAGTCCACAGTAGAGCTAATGAAGTTCATGTCCCCCCAAAATTAAGAATTAATTAATTTATAAGGTAAGGTCAGCTTTTTTATTATTTTTTTGTAAAATACTGAATTAAAAACAAATTTATTTTTTATGAAACATTTTTTTTAAAATTTTTTTTTGTAATTTTTGATTTTTTTTTTTTTTTGTGAAAGGCTGGTAGTAATCAACACAGTAAATATCAAAGCCTTCATAAAGCTCACCTCTAGACTTAATATAATCACTTTAATTAAACATTTAACAATAATATAATAAGAATATAATGTATATTAAGTTTTTAGCCAGCCTAAAAATGAATAAAAGTCTCATACTTGGGGTGAAAGCTGTTGTTGTACATTTTTTGGGTAATTATTATTGTCAGTTTTCCTAATAAAAAAATTTTAGCTAGGGTGTTTTTTTATTCCTATTCAAAATTTAGATAGCCGAGCTAAGTGCTATCCGTTTCAAGTTCGTAATAATAAGGCAAAATTCTCAGAATACACAAGCTAAATAAGATTTTATACATGATAATAATTATTTCTTTTAACTCTCTATGGATAGGCTATTATAAAATTGTTGTATATATATATATATCCTAAATTTTATAAAATAGTACAAATTTAGATTTTATACATACAAAAAATTTCTTAAAAGTAGTACAACATGATTTGCTTCCATCAAAAATATTGGAGTCTTGGGAATATCACCTTATCTTAAAATTATAATCGCTGCACTTATAATAAAAAAGCTCAGATATATAGCTTCCCAAATTGATCATTAAATCAAATAGCTACAAGCTCTAGAAGCATCAAAATACTCTAAAATAAAGATAAACTTCTCTATTTATTAGAGTATCTATAAAAGTTTGCCATTTGCATGTGTGACAGACAGACACAGCACATCACGCATACGCCACCGGCTTGTGCTAAGAGACAGAGAGAGAACGTAAAAACTGAATCAGAGACAGGCCACTAGATGGCGCTGGAGACGTAAAGTCGGACAACAGAGTCAGAGATAGTCGAGTCGTACAATGTCTGACTGACAGACAGATGCCTGAGTGTGTGGGTGTGTATCTGTGTGTAATGTTTTGTGTGTGTGATTGTGTGGGTGTATGCTGAAAGGTGCCCTTGTGGCCACTGGCAGATAGCGTTGGAAATAAAATAAATTGTAATAAATAACTTTTGTCCGGGCAATAAATCTCGGTTAAATGGACATTTGCATCTTCAAATCGTCAGCAGCAGCAGCGGCAGCGGTGGCAGCAACAAAAACAAGTCTGCTGGTACTTGAAATAAGACAGCACAATGATAAAATGCTTGGAAAACTAAAAAACAAAATAATAACAAAAACAACAAGTTCAGTTTGGCCCAGCCCACAACTTAAGCCAAGGTCAAGAGCCACAGAGGGCAACAAAAATAGGAAAACTTGGAAAAAGCTTAATTTGTATTTTAGTTGCATTTAGACAACAATTTCAATAAATTCGAGATTCCCTAAAACGATTTGCATGCAAGCTGCTCCTCAATTCAATTTGAAAAGCATAAAAATAGAAATAAAAATAAAAATATATCTATAAAATACAATATAAGTCAGAGCCATCCATGGCTGTTGATTATTATGATTACGTATACGACGATTGGTTATGGGGATTATGTTTGCGATTATGACTTGAGCTATGATATCGTCATGTTTTGATGTCTTTACCAGACATTGAACCGCATTAAGTTCTCTCTGCATAAATACACATTGCATCGTGGTTAACCCCCCCAAGATAATATTTGTTTTTGTTGTTGTCGACACATATGGCCCCAAGGCACTTCTCGTAGCCAGCTTAAGTATGTATATCGTATATGTATATGTGTATATATGTATACATCTGGCTAGTGTGGCTGTATTTGTTTGCTGCAAATGCAATTTTATGCAGACATTACGACTACAAGGATTTTATCGTCAAGTGTAGTGTACACATAAATACATATGTATAAATGCAGTAGTATGTACTGTATATACTCGTATATAAATATATCTGCTAGAGGTAGCTCTGATAGCAGACTATGCACTTGCATTACTTCAATGATGCTCTTAAGTATTTGCATAAAAAATCCAGTAAACAGTAAGGATGAGTGCTATTGAAGATTATATACTCTTTGGTTTTGGGTTTCAAGACAACAGAGTATTCTTTGGAGCTCCTTTAAGAGTTCTATAAAAGTAGCCTTACGAAGGTCAACAATGTTTTGATAATTAAGCTCACAAGTGTCTGCATATCAAATTTGTGGCCTGACCATAGCTCGCATATAAAATATATATGGTAAAATAATTGCAATATAAATATACGATTTACTTTTCAAATCAATTTCTTCGATTTGGATAATTACAGATGTCCTTGGCACTACTGGCAACATTCCATTTATTTATCAACCTACCCACAAATTCATATAAAGGTCGATTTTTCACAAAAAATATTTTGAAAAATTATATAAAAAATACTAGGGGACTTCGTCCCCTGCTCGCTTTCCTCACCAACCCCCACCCTTTAATCGCCGTAAGAGGCTCAGGGAAGCCCACTTGCAACTAAATTCGGCTCTATTACAAAAAAAAAATATATGAGATGAGAAAAAAAAACTTTTTTATATAATTGTTTCTTAATTTTTTTTTTTATTGGTAATCAGCCTACTTTAAACTAAGGCTAATCCGATAGGATATAACAAAGTTAATCGCTGCGCAGTCAGGTGTTGCCTCGAGTGGAAATAGGACTTGGATCATTTCAGTTTTGAGGTCAACACTTTCCACACAGAGCTGCCTTTTATACAGTTTCTTAATCATATTTTACGGTACAGATACTTGTCAAAAATATCAATGAAAATTGCTGGCAAGTTCCAATTATTTATTTAATTATAGATAACAAAATATTTGGTAGTTTTTTCTTTGACACATCTTCATTTTGCACCAAAGTTCCTTGCTAAACTCAGTGTTGCCCTATGTTATTTTTGGCAAAATATAAACTGCTGTTCAGTCTAAGCGTTGGAAAAAAATTTTATATTTTTATTTTAACAATTTAAGTCCAGTATTTAATACTAAACTTAATATTAATTTAAGGATCAGTAGCTATTGCCTTCTTATTGCAATATGGGTTTCTAAGCCGATTATGCTATATAATTAATTTTGTTATTTGCTTTAAAGACAGTTTGATTTTTTTATTTTTAGATTATTATTTTTTTTTTCAAATTTAAAATAGAAAAGTGGTCGGTCATCTGCTCAAAAATTAGAATGATCCCATTTTTACTGAAAAAAGTAATTTCAAATTGGATAATAAAAATTGCCTTAAAAGAAAATTTGATGTTTCTTTTTTTAAACTATTTTTTATTTTAATTTTTTAATTTAATAAAGTGGTCTGCCATCTCCACAAAAGTTACAATGATTATACGTTCTATTGTTGATAAAGTATTTTTTAGTGATTAATTTTACCTTCTAAAACAAAATCTCTAAAATTTATTATATTATATTATATTTATTATATTTTCTCAGTAGGATATTGAAGCCGTATTTATTTTATAAAATTTTATTAATACTGGCCAAATTCACAAAAGCGAAAAACTATTTTTGCAATTAAAATTAAGAAATGTTATTTGTCAGCTTGAAGAGCTATGGTTCTCTAAAAAAATAAATTTAAATTTAACAATTAATTTTTTTTTTCAATTACAAAAAGAACAAATTATCCAGCTGAAAATGCTATTCTAATAAAGTTTAATTGAAATATACAAACTATAAAAATAAAATATATAATTAATTTTTATATAACTAGTTTTTAACGTTTTTCGGAAAATAAAAATATATTGCAATTTTTAATGCGAAGTCAAATTTTTACGATGTCTAATGATTGGGTTAAACAAAAAAAAAAATATCTTTAGTAACCAGTTGCAAATCTAGGATTATTTCTGAGAAGGGAATTCTTCTAAAATTTTCAACCCATTTTTCGAATTTATGTGGCAAGGCGTCCGGATTCGGAAACCGCCTCGCCGATCGGCCACTGTTGGTACCCTAGGTTAAAAAAGAAAGATTTAGAAAACCTTTGATGCAATAACAAATTACAGTAATTTAAGTCCTTATAATGTCAAATTGTCCCAGCTTTTTAAAACAATACTTTCAAATAAGCACTCTAGTGCAAAAAATTTAACCATAAGGCAAATTTTGCACTGCTTTTAAAGATCTCCTCTTAATGAATTTCGATATATCGAACCAATAGCTTCAAATTTTGATATATTGAACGAAAAATCTGACCACTTGAGATTTCACTATATATAGATTAGAGACAAAATATTTCTTTTATCAATGATGATAAGTTCTTCGAAAGGTTTTGTAAAATAAATTTTTTATTTTCGATATATTGAAATAATTTCCAAATTCGATATATCAAACTAAAAATCTAGACACTTGAGATTTCATTATAGGTAACTAGAGATATATTTCCTTTATCAATGATGAAAGGTTTAAGCAAATACTAATTTTTAATGAATTTCGATATATCGAACCAATAATTTCCTATTTCGATGTATCGAACGAATAATCTAGTCAATTGATCGTAAACTACAGAAAGATTAGAAATACAATATTTCTTTTATCAATGATGATAAGATCTTCGAAAGACTCTAGAATATATTTGATTTCCTTTATCTCCTATTGGTGCATAAAACGTCAAAAAGGTTCTAAAAATTAAATTTTTTTCCCCCGTTTCTATCACAACGAATTACTGCAGACTATTTGTATTTGAATTAATTTTCAATAGTTTTTCACTCGTTCCGCTTTTGATATTTCACTAAAGTCTTTATAACCAGTTGCTTATATGTTGGTAATGTTTTTTTTCAGTACAATCATACATAGTAAATTTTAAGTAAAGTTTATAACGCTAATTGATGTTTAAATAAATAAATTACTAAACTTTTTTCCCCTCATTACTTCGCTTACTAGCAACAATTTGCTAGCGCCACCTAGCGACAAGTCCTCCTAAGCGCAGCTTCAACATATACTTATTAATTAATTAGGCACGCATTAATATACGAACACACTAATTAGGGGCAATAAATTAAGCATTTACACACATAAAGATCCAAACTAAAAACAAGATGGCGTTGGCGTCGACAAAAAATTCGGAGAGACATATTGTCAAGGAAAAGCTATTTCTAAGTCGTTTTTCTTTTTTCTTTTTGCAAGTATCATTTTTACAAATTTATGGAAATTTATGACATCATAGACATCCTTTTCAATACGTCTTTCAAAGCTCAACTTAACAGACCACAAGCAGCTCCAACAATTCAGCATACCCTCTATAGAGTATTGGGGGCATACCAAAGAACTATATGACGCCATTCTGTTTATGTTGTGGAAAAATTGTAAATGGTCTAGAAGCGTTGCCATGTCTGCGTTGAACTACGTTCCCCCCTTAAAAACAACAACACACACAACCACAACCCCCCTGCAATGGTTATAGATTTACATATATTCAGTTAAATGTGTCTGCGTGCATTTTGTAGCATAGTTTGCAGCGCCATTAACAACAACATTGCAATCAACACATACTTAAGTCTGCCCCCCACAGCTCTTACTCATAAAAATAATATCTTTAATATTATATAATTTCTTAAAGTTCTTAAGCTGCCAATCCCAGCAAGAAATAAATTCAAAAATCAAACGATTACGCGTTGTTGTTTGCTAACGCTTTCAATAGTTTTTCCTGGAAAAGTGTTACGATAAACAACCAATTATAAATCAAGCATAAAACTTAATTGAAAGATCAAACGCAAAGAAATCGCGTTACATTTAATTTGAGCATGTGTGGGTGTGGGTGAGATGGTGTGTATCTGTGTGTGTATGGAGGAATGTATCTTTGTATGTTTGCCTCATAACTTCCATTCATGTGATAAAAATTCATACAAAATGAGTTCTCTCCGGCCGCCGCCATACAAAAGCGTAAGCAAAAATATTGTAAGCATAAATAAATTACAACAATAATGACGGCAAACAAGATAAGAAGAGCTCGGGAAATGAGCAGCAGCAGTTGGGGGAGAGCTAGGGAGGGATTTGGTAGTTAGAGTAGTGGCTGGAATGCGGCCGAGTATTGCTCCTTTGGCAGCAGCAACTCGAGGGAAAACTGATTTTCAAGCAGAAATTGATGCACAGTGAGAAACAAAATGTTGGGAAATTTAGTTTTCTGGTAATAGCACAAAAATGAAAAAAAATTTGTTAAAGCAAAAAAAAAATTAAAAAGCAAACTATTTTTCAATGTATAATCGATGGAAATTTTTTTTGTAATCTCTGATACGATTAATATTATTTGTATAGCTCTTAATCCAGAAGTGGGTAAAATCGAAAAAATTTGATTACCATGAATTAAACTCAAGAAAAAAATTGAATTCAGATTCAAAATATAAAGCAACTTCTCATGCCAGAAGTTGCTTTATATTTTAGAAATAATTTTTAGAATATTGTTAAATAACTAAAATAATATTTAAAATCTCGTTAAATTTTGCCAATCCTTGGTACGGAAGTCATCCACAATGTTGAAAGATAATTTGTAGATTCGTTAGAGCACATAAGAACATTTTGGTAGCTTTACTTCAGTTTTCCTCAATGGATTTTTTGATTAGTGGATTTTTTCAAGCTGTGAGCTTCTTAAAAAACTTTTGTACAATAAATTTTATCTAAAATTCAAAAAGGTATTTTGCTCCAAAACTTATTTGGAAATAGGAAATAAGATCGAGAGAACTTTATGGAGAGGACTACTTACCTACCTTAGTCCTTAGTCGTAGCCTAATTTGTATGAAAAAAATAAGAAAATAATTAAATTTGAAGTTCATTTGGGAACTCTAAATGTCCTAAGGACAGGTCTAGGGTTGATAAAGTAACGATTTTATATAAGTACCTTCCGGCCTCCGCTACGCTCCGGCACGCTCGCTTCGCTCGCTCGTCTAGATCTGGAATCTTTCCGATTGGAAAACATCGTCCAGTGAGTGGATTAATTTCATCATAAAATTTTCAACCACTCGCCATCTTTACATTTTAACCATGTTTGATGGAGATTTGCTAGTTTTCTATCTTGGCATTGTAAGCAGTATCTGATATTAATGTTTTCGTGCACTAATAATGTTAACCTATAATGGCGACAGGATGTCTTTTTTTTTATTTTTTCACGTTCGCTCAAGACAAACCACAGATTGAAAAATATTGCGTAACGCGCCGTCCGCGAAAGCCGCGAAACAGGAGTGTGGAAGGCTTCGCGGCTAACTTCGCGCCCGTGAACACACAATGAAGGTATAGTCGAAAAATGAAAAAAAAATGTTAGGAGTGGCAACCCTTAACTCTTAGGGGTATGAAAAATAGTTGTTGGCCGATTCTCAGACCTGCCCAATAAGCACACAAAATTTCATGAGAATCGGTCTAGCCGTTTCGGAGGAGTATGTTCACACAAAAACCAATATTCACAATCCCACGAACCAATTCATATAAACTCATCGCAATAGGCTTAAAACTTCCGCATTGACCTCTAACACACGTAAAAATCAAATTCATCGACTCGTTCATGAGAACACCCATAATACGTAAAACATAAGTTTCTTTTTATATATAAAATTCTAGTTTCACAATGTTAGTTACCATACTCCTCCGAAACGGCTGTACCGATTCTCATGAAATTTTGTGTGCCTCAATAAAATAAAATTTATATCGTTTATAATTTTTGTGTTTCCTTTCGGCAAAAACAATTAACTAAAAAATATTAGTTAATCTGACAATGTACACAATGCCAACCTAAATTAAAAAAAAAATGTATTGGAAAATCAGATTGTCCTTTTTAGTATTTTCGTCGCAATTTTGTAATATTTTTACATAGCCTATTCTCGTCCCAGGAAGCTTCTGAACATTTTAAAAAAAGTCCCATTAAAATCGGACAAAGGGTTTGGCGTCCAACCTCATACAAACAGACATACACTTTTTTTTATATATAAGATTTTAGAAGAAATTTAAAAAAAAAAATCTAGAACTTCGTAAAAAAAAGTCTTAGAATTTATTTGTGGATTATAAATACCAGCACTTTGCTTTAAACAGAAACCTAACTATGTAAATAAATAAATTTAAATTAATGTGCCTCTATTAAAAAATGAATTTATATTAAGAGCTCGTTTTAAATTTAATTGCAATTAATTCAAAAATTTAATATTTTTTTTTACTCAAGCACAACTAAATACATAAAAAGCTGCTCAAAAAAGTTATTTATTGTTAAATATATCATTATAAATATATAAAAAAGCGCATCAATTATGAAATCAAATAAGTATTTTTTAAAGCTTTTCTAAAACATATAAATAACAATATATTTTTTCATATAAATTATTAACCAAATACTTGAAATAACAAAATTTTAATTAGCAAACAAAAAAATAACTTTAAAAAAAAGTTTTGTGTTTTTTCTTACTTAAACTTTTTTAGTATAAAGATAATTGCTATATCATTTTTCAGCGGCAATCATTAATAAATTCTTAATTTAATTTATAAAAATAAAAAAAATTCAACAGTGATTTAAAAAAATGTTTACATCTCTTTAAAAGCGTATTTACATTAGGAGTCCGAATAACATAAATTTAATTCAAATGAAGATAAATCAATTTTATTCAACCACAACAAAATTCAGAAAAAAATGATTTGATTATTGAAATTGATGCAATAAAATGTATAATAATTTAAAAAAAATAAGAATAATATATATTTATAAAAAAAGCATATATAAATATGTTGCAAAATGCATTAAATTCTTTTCTGTAGAAGATTTTTATTTTATATTTTTCAACCGAATTCAATTTTTGTAGCCCTCAAAACGCAATTTTTTTTATATATTTTCTAGAGCTGCGAAATATCGTTTTAAATTATAAGCTAAATATTAAAATACTTTTCTGTAGAAGATTTTTATTTTTTTTTATTTGGATCCGCATTTAGTGGCTCTCAAAACTAAATTTTTTATATATTTTTTCTAGACCTGTGTATCGCTATGATTTTAAAGTTAAATATTTAAAGAAATATTGAAAAAATAAATCTGGAATTTCGTTGCTAATAACCTCGTTAAAGAAGTAGAAGTATAAGGTTCACGATGTCAATTAGAATCTTTAGCCTTATAAAACGACTTTCTTCCCGTTGGATTTTCAGTTTCTAGAAATTTTTAGAAATTTTATTTAAAGAGATGAAAAAAGCAGGGACCATAACTCTTTCAACATTTAAACAAAAATCACGAAATAATTATTTTTTAATAATAATTAAATATCAATTTTGATTATCGGCTAGAAACTTTCATTATACAATTTTAATTTAAAAAAAATTTTAAATAATAGTTTCTCTGCATTTTTTATTATAAAAATCACAAATACAAATTATGACTTAGTTTTTATTTTAAAAATTGAAAGTACAACAATTTTAGTTGGATTTTCAAAAAAGACACCATTAAATTTAATCTAAGAAATTGTATCGTGACTTGAGATGTCTTCATCTCAGTCATGAATATTCACGTGTCTATTTTTTCGACACATCATGTGATCCTGAACACATTAATTTTCTTTTCAAATTGCATTACTTTGGTAATCCGAAAGCTTGTCTTTTTCATAATTTTTTTCAACAAATATTTCGAGTAAAAAAAAAAATCACACAAACAATAAGCATACGTCTCTACGACGTACTCTTTGTGTATTTCTTCACCAATTTTTATAAGCCACTTAGTTACAAAGCCTTAGCAAACGAAGAGTGAAAAGTATTATGAGAATCTTAAAAGATCGAAATTAGAATCGTCTACATCTCTCAGATGTACGATAACTATTAAGAGCTAAAATAGTTATAGACAATTTTGTAAAATTTTAAATTTTGGCACTTTATTAGGTTAAGTTAATGTCTGCGAAGTAATATTTTATGGATCGTAGATTTTTTGGTATTTCATTGAAAAATATCGTCTTGCTTTCCTTCAGTTTGGTTAAGGACTAAATTTGTCAATGACATTATGCCTGAATTCTCACTACCAGCAATGAATTTAGGCATTGAATTCAGGGCTGAATTTTTCATGCGGCCAAACTGCAGGGTTGTTCCTATGTTGGTTCTTTATAAAAATTTAATTCTTCGGTCTCTCGACACCATTTTTTTTAGATTAACATTTTGGATGATATCAGATACAGCTCCCCTTCCTTCCTTTAACCAACTTTTTTCAGAGCGACAAAAAAATTCCATATTGTTTTCATTTTGACTACAAAGATTCTCGTAGCAAAGTAAGCGCAAACGAATCCTTTTGAAATGACAAAATTCAGCCGGTTTTATCCTTTCCGTTCTTATACGGATGTCCTTTTCGTATATGCACTACTGGGATTTCTTTCTGTGTAGTAGAGCGTACAGCGATTGTTATTGATCAACGCAATATTTTACGCATTAAGCAGGGCAACTGAGCAACAAAAACAAGAATACCAAGGATAACAACAACAAAAATGAGCAGAAGCATATGCAGTATGGCAGTGTCTAGGATATTGGGATATTGGAGTTGTAGTCGTGGGGCGTTTGTTGTCTGTCATGGCGTTTTATCCATTTGACTTGTTTACGCATAGTCAAAAAGGATAACACACATTGTCCTGCTGCGAATGAAGCTACGCAAACAGAGGCGGCTAACAGGCCAAAGTGCTGAAAGTCTAAGCCATTAAAGCATATTAGTTTGGTTACCAGTCGCCACATCCTCAACACCACCCAACACGCCCATACTCATCAGATCCCATCCCATCCCTCCTGGTTGCTGTTATTGTTCACACACATGTATTTGTGTATATACGATGTGTTTCTATTTTATTTTGGGCATTTTTATTTACGCTTGAATGCACAATAAAAGTTTTAAAGGATTGACGCAGTTGCTTTGCCTGCTTTGCTCCTCCATTCCTGCGCCATTTTGTCCACGGCCGGATAAGCGTGTATGTCATCTAGGATTTGCGACTATTTGCAGAGATTTACTTTTTAGTATGTGTGTGTGTCTATGCAAAATAGAGAAACGCAGAAAAGCATGCAACAGTTTTTTTTGTCTTATCAGCTCATGCGGCGTATGCGTAATATGCAATGCCGTAGCCAATTTTATGAGCTGCAAAGCGCACGGGATTTGACAGGTAAATTATCTCAGCAAAAGTGAAGCTGATGTAGAAAAACAATGCAAACATAACAAAAGGGATATAAGAATAATCAAAACGAAAGAGAAAGCTCGAAAAGGGTAGTAACCTGAAACTTAAATAAAAACCGGTAGGAAATACGGAAACACAATAAAATTTTTAAAGATAGAATATAAAGAATGCAATGAGCTGAAGAGAGAGTGGCCTTAAAACAAAGATTGGAGACAAAAAGTTTTAAAGCTGGATTAAATTTCTTTAAATAAAAGAAAAATAATAGGGGAAAATATATGTTTTTGTAAAGATAATTTTATTATCTTTAATTTTTGTCCCAGTTTATTCACTTCAGTGGACTAAAACCAGAGAAAATGCCATTTTAGTAGACCTACCTTTTTTTATAAACACCAAAAATTAAAATTTGACGATATCTCAAAAACCGTTCTACTTTCCACATATTTCTAAGTAGATTTGAATTCAGGGTGAAATTTTACATAGGGATCAACTATTTTGAAGCCGGGATCAAAAAAAATTATGAAATTTTGTGACATAGTGTTATTGAGAAAACGCATAGTTCGTTCAGCGAGAAGTAGGCCAAAAAATATAGTGTAAAAAAAAGTATACAAAATTTTGATATTCCATAAAAAGTGTACAAAAATCGAGAAAAAAATCTCCCTATTAAATGAGACTCAAATAGGTCGAAAAAGGGTATAATAGATACTATAAAATTTCAATAAAAAATGGTAAATAAAATGGTAGCTCAAAAAAAAACGAATAGAAAAATTAGTAAAAAAATTTAGATTTTCGATAAAAAAATTGGAAAATATTTTTGCTGTTAGATTAATTTTCGATCTGGTTAAATGATAGGTCGAAATAAATTTAAAAAAACACTTAGAAAAATGTCGATAAAAGATTCGAAAATTTTGATTTCGTTTAGATATGAGTCAAGTATGTGGTCGAAAAAAATTTAATCAAAAAAATGAGTAAAACAAATTTTGTATAAAAATTGTAAAAAATGGGAAAATATTTTTGGGGTTAGACACATTTTTATTGCGGTTAAATGGAGAGTCAAAAAGGTCGAAAAAAAGACAAAAGAAACAATATTCAATAAAAAAAGGGAAAAATTCGTAAATATATCATTCAGGTTAGATAAAGTCAGTAGGTTCAAAAAAAAGTATAAAAAATATTTTAAAAAAAATCGATTTTCGATAAAAAATTAGAAAATTCGTCTTTCGGGTAGATCAAATTCAAGTAGAACAAAAAAAGCGTATAAAAATATATTAAAATAATTTTAGAAAATTTCAGATACGAGCTAGACTTAAATCCCTATATATATAGCATAGGTAATCACGGCAAATCTGCTATATTTGCGTATTATAAAAACACTCTGAATAATTTGAAAAAATTCGAAAATTTTTCTTTCGGTTGAGCCGAATATGTAGGTCAAAAGAAAAAACGTAAAAAAAATATTTTAAAAAGTTTGGATAAAGTTGTCTTCGGTTAAATAAGAGTCAAAAGGTCGATAAAAACGTATAAAATTAATTTTAAAAAATTTATATTTTCGATTAAAAAATTAAATTGTAAAAAATTTGAACATTTTTCTTTCAGTTAGTTAGGTAAAAAAAAATAAGAAATTTTTAAATTTTCGATAAGAAGTTGCACAAATTCGAAAGTTAATTTTCGGCTAGATAAGTTTTGTTGAAAATTAAAAGTTTTATTAATTCCAGATTCGAGCCCAAGAATTTAGTATATCATAAGTGCATTATGAAAACACTCTGAACAATTTGCAGTTTCATAAGTTCGTTTTAAATCAAAATAGATAAAGCTCTAAAAGATTTATGAAAGCTCTTGATAGAAACGAAATATCATTCTTATCAATATAAATATAGAAATTTTACTATTTGTTTTACTTAAGAATGTCAGAACAGAATCGCCCGATTTTTGAGATTCTTTTCTTTCAGCATTTTTTCTTAGCTTGCAGTTTTATTATTAGTAATGGGTGTAAAATTTACTCCGAACCAAGTGGATCCTTACCTCCTACACAGCTCAGATCTCACCCAAATGTCCAATGGCCTGTATATAATCGAGTGTCTTGTTTTTACTATGGGTAACAACGATCTCCGGGTGGGAAAACGTACATGCCCAGGAGCTTGCTTTCTTCCTGGCAGCCGAATGCTGTGATGTTGAAGTATCAAAAAAAAAAAAAAATGAAAAAAGTCACACAAAAGTTATGCTTCGTCGGATCGACTACGCAAGTTTTAATCATTTTCTGTGCAGCGCTAGAATTTGATTTGATAAGCTAAGTGCAGCGGAGTAAGCCTCCTACAAAAATTATTGCTTAAAAATTGCGTCGTCGATTCGACGAAGCACAGCTTTTGTGTGATTTTTTCGAAGATTGTACTGAATTTTGTTAATAATTCAATATCACATCATCTGCAAGCTAAGAAAAAATGGTGGAGCAGAAGAATCTGCAATTTCTGAAGAATCTGTTCTGACTTTTTCAAGAGTAATTTGAAGTAGTAAACTTTTGTTAATTTTTTGTTAAGAATGATATTTCGTGTTTCATAAGGCATTTATTTTTCCATTATTGATCTAATCGTGATATATTTATGCAGTATCTGTGGATATTCTCAAATCATGCCGAGATATTATGCGTAATTTTAATAAAATGTAGTTATAATTTATAATGCTAGTCTCGATATGAATACTACATTGGTACTAAGACAAGGACATAAATTGAATTAAATTAACTGAATTTTCTTTAAGACTTCTATTTAAATAGCTAAAGAAAGCGAAAAAAAGAATCTGAAGAAACATCTAATGAAAAGGAAGAACGCAAAAATAACAGAGAAAACTTAAAACAGCAAAAAGATGTATAGGAAGCTAAGCAAATTAAAAGCCATTTATTTTATAGCCATTTCATTCACATTAAATATTCATTCGTAAAAAGTAACTAAGAATGATGAAGAATGAGTGCCAAGAAAAAAAACTTTGTACTGAATAAACAGTGTTGAAAAAGTAAGAAAAAAAATTGAAATGCGTATGGCAGCAAGGAGTGTTGCTGACTGTTGAGGAAAATGACTTTTCATTCAAGAGTGCGTCAGCGCAGTTGTGGTTTTGTTTAAATTGGCCCAAGGTCTGGCTATTGATGCCAAGCAATCCTGATTGCAAACCAAATAGCTTCACCTAGCTGCCAAATGCATGTTGCACTCATCCAACCGCCCCACTCTCCCACTCACCTGTCTGCCACATGCAAATGCAACTTATATCGAGTGCTGCAGCGGTGTAACCAACATACCAAACATACCCCCAGCAGGGGGGCTGGAGGTTACCTGCTCTTAACCAGGTAACTCTTGTGGTAGCCTCCATTCAGTAGCCCAAATTGCAACACTTGATTGACTTTCACAGCACATTTATTTTGAGCACTCTCGACGAGCGTCGACCGCTTTGGATGCTGCTGCGGCAGTGCAAAAGAAAAGCAAAGCCAACTTTTCAACGACTTTGCAACTTTAAACTGCTTGCAACGCGGGTAAAAGTAATTCGCGTTGCGAAAAACTTTTCCCAACCCCCACCTCACGCACTGCTGTAAAAGCCAAGCTCTAAACTTTTTAGCACAAAGCAGGGTAGACTCTAACCCAACGTCGACGAATCCTCGAATCCTTTGCTCCAGTTATTTAGTGCAGTTTTTCACGCCATGCCGCAACGCCATTGCCAGCCGGAGGCGGCTGCGGTTCTTACAAGAATGCTGCAGCGCGTCTGCAGGCACAAAAAACTTGAGCACAGGGACTCGGAAATTGTCAGCCTCCACCACCACCAGCAGCAGCAAGCAGTGCATGCAGTGCAGCGGCAGAGTTTTACAATTCAAAGCAAATATTGGCAAGGGTCTAAGCCCTTTTCTTGTACGCTTTAGCTCTTGCCATAGAGTCTTACAAGTTGGTCAAGAAGTTTGTAGCGCACTAAGCCAGTCAACGGGTTCCATAAGTTATGTGGCTTAAATGGATTGATTGGGTATTCAATTTATTTATGCCAGTGTGGAGGTTAAACGTTTGATTTGAGCGAAGAGAAGTTTGGAATTATTTGAGAAGAGTTTGACAAGTTAGAGCAATAGCTTAGTTTAGTTGTCTTATTAAGTTATTTATATTAATTAGTCCAAGCAGCATAGGAACAGTTTGCTCTCTTTTCCAAAAATATCGATTTCCTATATTCTTGAGATATTCTGTACCACCACAACCAAATTTGCTATATTGCTTCAGTATTCCATAAAAAGTTTGATTTCCAAGTTTGATTATGATATCTTCATAATTATACCCAAATTTTGGTTTTTAAGGGACTGAACCACTTCTAAGGGAATCATATAATAAACCGCCGATGTCAAAATCAATAAACTCTTCTTGCAAGACATAAAAACGAGTATAATCTGAAACTTTGGTAGCTCTTACCATACCTGAGACCTATCCGTTCATACATACGCACTGATTGTCATGGGCAGGGCCATGTAGAGAGAAAATCCGCGACCGGAGGGAAAAATGTGCCGGCCTTTCCATTACACATTTAGCTTGAATCATTGTGTTCGGCAGTAATTACACCGGGCACCTGAGAAAACTCCGGACTCGGGGGAATCCCGCCTTCACAATGCCTCTTCGTCGGGCCTGAACATGGGTATATCGATTTCCATTGTCACCATGGTCATACCTTAGGAGCTTAAGTGTCTCCGACGTCTTCAAAATATTCGGCTGCCCAAATTTATTATACCGTTTGTACAAGGTATGGATCCGTGCTTCAGCGTGTGCACTTGGAATCAATCGGGTGTCAGTATATGCCGATAGTATATATCTATGTTTACCAATCAGATCTTGTCTGTGTAACACCTCTTCAATTCGGAAAATACTTACAGTATATCAGGGATCGCTTATGACTTTCAACCCATGTTTTCAACTTTGGGAGGGGATATTCTAAACCAAAAACCCCCTGTGGATCCGACACTACTTTTTAGCTTGAGATTTTTACACCTAAGAGATATAATTTTAACTTGCGTCTTTTCACGAGACGTGGATCTGACTCCCCGGTATCCTTCTTGACGCATTTTGCTGTAGCACGTAATTTACTTAGCCCAACGTTCATGGGCATTCCAAGAGTATTATATTAAACTTAAAAGAAACGGGGGACATTTTTTCTTTTTGGATCATAAATTTTTCTGAACCCATTGGAAACTAAATTCCACTACACATGCCATCTACAAGAGATTAAGTTTCTTTTACGCTCACATATTGATTCTGATAGTATAGAGTGGGTCATCTGTTGGTTTGGTTGTTAAATACTAATGAAAGAACAGCCAAATGAGTTATCATAAAAAAAAGTCATCTAAAATTATGATCTTCCTTCATTTGTCGCGTTCTTGTATATGGTCCTTTCCCTTCCTTATACCGATTGTTCTAATGACATCTGTTATACATCCCATTAGTTTTTTCGCGAACGTCCCTTTTTTCTGGTTCAAGTTGGTTTATATGAGAGAATCAATTTCTGCGTGTAGTGTTCCTTCTAAGAAGGTATCTTAACCTATATTCGCTTCTTTCATTGCGCTTTGGTAAGAATATTTTGCTTAAGAACTTTCTTTGAAAGATTCTTATCAGTTCTTCATCTAACGTTATCATTGGTCATACTTCGACAGATTCGTTTAGTTGCGGCACACTACAGACTCAGATAATAACTGAGCACCCTGAGATGTGTTGGTCAAATGCTCCGATAAGGGGTGATACCTTAATAAATGGTATCAAGAAATTAAAAAGACCATTAGGTTAGGTTAGGTTACACTGGCTGGCCACACAAGAGTGCAGCCTTGCATAGACCTTTTGGTCCTTAGCTGTGCCAGGTTGGATGTTATTAAACGAAGTAATGGTCGATTAAAAATTTGACTTTTTTGGCGAAATTAAGTAAACCGACAAACGCTGGTTCTCCTAGGGTAGCCAGACGATGTCTAGAGATGGCTGGGCAGTCGTGTGTTAGGGTCTCAGGGACTTCCGGATCCCTGCAGATCCTGCATAATTCGCTTGCCGTTAGTCCCATCCTATGCGCATGCTTCGCTAAGAGGCAATGTCCTGTCAGCACACCCGTGATGGTTCTGCATTCAGTGCGTGAGAGTTTGATTATGAAATTATTTTTTAAAAAGACCATTGACATCAGGAATTTTAACATACCTACTATATATTGATTTCGTGAAAATGAGGTTGAAACCTACCAACAGACAGATGTGAGGGTCTTTCTAAAAGAAGTTTAACCTATTCGGTGGTCATGCATGGCGTTATCCGGATAGACTCATCTCCAATGATTAAGCTTATTAAGGATCATGCCCGTCGCCTGAGCGGAGAAAAGGAGGGAATTCCCACGGTGTGGAGTTTTCAGAGGGGCCCGCTTTTATTACTATCGTACTGCCGTGATCATTCCACCGGGCCCAGATTTTTTCTCATAAATTTAAATAAATATTTTTTCATATAAATCTCACTAAGTGCCCCAAGGACGGGTAAGATGAAAGACACATCTAGGTTTAATTAGATAAATAAACTATAGCGCAAAGATATTTGAAGATTCAGTATAAAATCCGTGGAATTCCACTGCTGCAGTAAGCGATCAGATATTGTCTTAACTTCATCTAAAGCTTCAGCTCTTTTTTAAAGTCCACCCAATATTTTAGTATAGCTCTCAAAAATATATTTTTAAAGCTCTTATGGCATTTCGCACAGTTCCTAAGTCCTGTTTTCCAATCAAAATCCTACCTGTAAAGCGTATGAAAGATTCCTCGTAACCCAAATCAACATATTTTACTGTTTCTTTATCCTTTTCTGTTTCCCCGTTTGCTGCTGCTCCTTCACTTATTCACTTTCAAATGCCGCACTATAAAAAATAATTTCTTGTGATTTTTCTTTTGGCCAGGATTTCACTTGGTTGGCTGTTTTTTTTCTTCTTTGTGTTTTTGGCTCTTATTCTTATGCAGTGCCAACGGGGCCAAGCCCAAAAAACACAGTCAAACTTACAATTGCAAATTGATAAATAGATTTGCAACGCGTTGTGGCAGGCAGGGATTCTTTTACTTCAGTCCCCCCTCGGTCCGACTCCCTGTCAGTGTGGGTGTTGTTGTTTTTGAGTTGCCCCCCACACCTCTCCCAGAAACACCGAGTCCTGCGTCTGTTTGATAAAAAGTAAGGCGCGTTCTCGACGGCGGCGCTTCGCTTATAGCCAAACACGTTTCCTTGCATTAATACCATTTCACCCATGATTTCTACGGTTCGGCGATTTGTTTTCCCGCAGTGGAAAAGTGGGCGTCCTTATATGTGTATGTGTTCAAGGATGTTTCTTTGTAGGCAGACAGTTTGGCATGTGGGCTTTTATTTTACTTGGTTACTCCTTTCTGCCATAGAGTTTATTTGCACAAGTTGGTAGGTTTGGGGCATTGGTTTTTTTTGTGTTTTTTGGATCCTTTTGGGGATGAGAGAGAATTGTTTCTGCGGCAGTAAACTCAATTGTGAATCGTTGGCATTTGGTAGTAGACAGTCTCACCAACTGACCTAATTTACGACACTTTCGATTGCCAATGTCTATATGGTGTGGTACATAGACATATCTGTAACTGGCTTTATATGTACTTGACTGAGTGTGCGTCTGTGTGAGTGCGTGTGTGTATATGTGTATATGTGTGTATCTGTGTGTATCTTGTATGTTATGCATGTAAGTTTGGCAAATTTTATAGCCCTTGCGTTGTTTTATTTTCTTTGATACTCTTCACTTTGCTGAACTACTTGAATGTGTTTAAAGCCATCAAAAAGTAAATCTCTGAATTTTCTATAAAGTTTGGTAATTTTAAATCGATTGACGGCTATAGATACACGCACACTTGCAAAAGCTATTTGCATATATTATATTTATTAATATTTGTTTTTATGTTTATCGATTTTAATTTGTTTTGGGATTTTTCTTTTTCTTATCGAAGCAGCTGGAGCATATATATGGCATATATGGCAATATATTTACAATTTATAGTAAAATATCTTAGTTCAATTATTCTTCTCAAATTACTAAAATTAATCTAAAAACTTTAAGCTCGTCAGTAATGGCCGATTTATACATGGAAATATATTTAAGGCAAATGCAAGGCTTAAAGATTTTCTCAGAAATTGCCTATATCTAAGCAAATCTTTTAATATATAGAATTAAAACTGAATTTCTATTAAACTGTTTTCTCAGCCTTAGCTATCCGGATTTTTGCTTTTATTGACAAGGTTTTCTAAAAATCAAATTTTCATTAAAATTTGTATGTACTGAGAGACTAAGATAAAACTTTTAACGATTGATGTGACAAATGTGAGACAGAAAACCCCAAAATGGCATATTTTCACAATTTTACAAATTTTCCCAGAATTTTATCTATTTATCTATCTATAATTATTAGTTTCCTAATAAATCCTATTTATTGCACTGCCTTAGTATTCACACGAATAAAAACAAGTCCTTGAAATTCAAAATTTTTATTGAGTAGAAAAGCAAAACAGATGAAATTCAAAGAAAATTTGTAAAATTGTGAAAATATACCATATTGTGTTTTTCATTTTTTTTCAAGTTTTGGCTGGAAATAAAAAATTGACAAAGTTTTCTGAAAATCAAATTTTCATTAAAATTTGTATAAACTGATAGACTAAGATAAAACTTTTAACGATTGATGTCACAAATGTGAGAAAGAAATCCCCAAAATGACATAATTTCACAATTTTACAAATTTTCCACGAATTTTATCTATTTTTAAATTATTAATTTTATAATAAATCCAATTTAACGCACTGCCTTGCTTTTCGCAGAAAAAATCCAAAATTCTTGAAATTTAGAATGTACATTTACAATATAAAATAAAATCAGATAAAATTCTGAGAAAATTTGTAAAATTGTGAAAATATACCAGCGTTTTCCATTATTTTGACGTTTTGGCTGGAAATAATAAATTGGCAAAGTTTCGAAATTAAAAAATTTCATTTAATTTTGTATATACTAAGAAACTGAAATAAAACTTTTAACGATTGATGATGAGAAATGCACTGCTTTAGTTTTCGCACGAAAAAAAAATTTAAATTTTGAATATATGCCATTATGGGGATTTCCTTTATTTTCACGTATTGGCTGGAAATAAAAAATTTACTTGACTTTATTTTATGTGTGGAGATAAATTTAGTATCTTAAAGCAGAAGGGACATATTTTTATGAATTGGATTGTCACCAATTTTCATTCCTTTATTTTTTCCAAACGCAAAAACTTTTAAGGGACGACAATTAATATATTTCTTTGACAGTCTTAGGAAAACTTTTTTTAGTCAGTTAATAAGCACCTCAAAAGTTATAGTCATCTGCAAGTTTTTTAGATCACAAAAGCAAGACAAATTTTCCGACTTTGGTGTTGCAAATAGATAGAAGGGTTACTTGACTTGTATGAATGTTCATCTGTTCGCTCATAACTTCTAAATCGTTATATTACAATATAAGGTATTGTTAGAAGCTTCTTGAGCATCGGCAGGTTAAAGGTTGAGATGTGTCATATTTAATTTACTAACACGCCCTCTAGAGAAAAAATTTCAAAAATTTCCATTTCCTCAACGTTTTCTAATAATATATTTTAGTCGTGTAAGTTTTGTGGCTTGCTGCAATTAAAAATGGCGTCAAAACCTATTTCTTTGGAAGAGGTATTAAAATATTGAGACAAAAAGTTGTTCGTCTTCACTTTATCGTCAAATTTTTCAGGGTTTTTTAATATATAAAATATATCATAATTTTTTTTTCTTCTCAGTATTTTGAAACATTATTACGTGGCAAATTTCGAAATATTGTAATGTATGTTATAATTATTATTTTTTGCTTTAACCCAAATTAAAAATAACAAAAGTTTTTTAAATTAAGTTGCTTGCGAAAGAAAATTTAATTTAATTTATAGGCATTTGATCGATTAAGAAAGATATGTGTTTTTAACTTGGTGTGGTTCCTTATTTTATTCTTAACTTAAATTTGCAAAAAGAATGTTTTTTTTTTTTTAAATATTATTTTATTCATGGAAGTTGGAGGATATTTCTTTTAACTATAATATTGAATTTGTCGAAAAATATGAAAAATTCGAAGTATGTTCATTCGTCTGCATTTTCTCATATTTTTTTTATATTTAATTTCAAGTGGATCCCCCTTAGCCGCTTGCGGCGATGGAGTGGTGGAGGCTGGTGAGCGAAGCGAGCAGGTGGCGAAGCCCCTAATAAATTAAAAAAATTTGTATATATAGGTTGCTAAGTTAGAAATATATACGCTAGATGGAGTAAGCAAAAAAATAAATGATTGGTGGAGAAAAAACTGTTTACCAATTATTGTGGTGAGAAATTTTACCTTTTTGATAGAAAAATCACTCTTTTTAAAGTTTTTAAAGGCATACAACAACTCAAGTTTTTCTCAACGTTTTTCCAGTATATTTTTTTCAACAGACTCTCAACTTTAGCTAAACATGAACAAGCAAAAATCTAACTTTTTTTTAAGCTTTTTTACTATATAGAGTATCACCACGTCAGCATAGTCGAACTCAACTTTTTCAACTCTTTTTTTCACTCTCCCCATATATTTCTATATTTTTAAGCTGTTCGCAGCTATTTTTGCATTTATTTTGAGGCCACAGTCAACTTTCAAGCACATAAATCAGAAGCTGGATAGTTTTTTGTGTAGGCTTTGGTCGAAAGTCTGCAAAGTTTGGACTTTAAAAAGTTTCCGGGGATATAAAAAACTAAAACTAAATTTATGTGAGTGCTTAAAGTGTCAAAAACATGGCACTCATAACGAAAACAATAACAAATCATGTTGCACATAGACAAAAGCCAAGTCTCAAAAGCCTTCCATAGATGTAACATGTTAATTATGTATGCCCATTAGCTGCAGAGTACTCTTACATACGAACTTGCCACAAAATGTTGTTAATAATTTTAACTCGTTTGCTTCAATACTTGGCTAACTTGGCTCAAACATGCTTTTGTCATTTGCACAAATGAATGTCTAATGAGCAGGAACAAGTCGGAGTCGAGTTGAGTAACTTGAAGAGGAGCTTCTTAATTAAATATACAATGTCTGTCACTCATATGCAAAAAGGTTGCCAGGTTGCCGGGGGTTCAATGCCCAGTAGGGTTACAACCCTGGCTTGCAAATTTTGCAGCCTACAAATGCAAATTGACAGGCCAGGATGAAAATAATTGCCTACTTTTTGGGGCAGGCGCCCACAGACACCTCCCACAAACTTCAATTTATTTTGCAGCTGTCTCGGGGTTCCCCCCAGGGAACAAGTTTCATTCATTCATTGCTCGTTGGTCGGTTTTTTTTTTTGTTGGCACTGTAAAATTATACAAATTAATTTGGGAGCGACAATTGTGCCAAGTTTCCGGCGCTCTATTTGTAAAATTCGTGAACCTCGGCATAGGGGGAAGTCGGAACCAAAAGACTCAGCCTGGAACTGTGTCTACGGCGGCGCATTAATTATGCTCAAGTGTCCTTTGGGAATGCGGCCAACACTTGTTATGTAATGACTATTGTACTGTTTTATATACATAGCCATACTATATATATATAAAAGGGACTCTCTCTAGTCATGACTCACCTTAATAGCGCATTCCTGGCAAGTTTTGATTTGATTTTTAAATTAATGTCCATCAAGCCAAGGCATTTCTCGCCTAATACAGTGCGCACTCGTTTGCGTGCACCGCAAAACACAAAACTGTAAACTGCTTGCAGGAATTTTTAGTCCTTGATTTAAGGAATTTTCTTTCAGCCGGCAGCTTTACCATAATATATCACAGATTTATGTCAGCATCACACCAAGGACAATGAACAATAATAATAAAAAGCAAAAGCACAGCAAAAGTGTATAACAAAAAGGAGAGGAAAAGATAGAGCAACAGAAAAAACAGCAAAAGACAAACACAAAACAGAACAAAAAAAAACAACTGCAAATTCTTATATCTGGCCAAAAGGCAAAAAAGTACTACGATTTATACCATAAAAACTAAAACACAGCGCAATGCCAACAAAATAAAAGACAGATATACAGGACGAAAAAAAAAATAACATTGGAAATAAAATTATACGAGTTTAGGTTAGTAGTATTAGTGTTTGTGTCCGTGTATCCGTGTGGGTGTTTTTAGATGTCCTGCCCATGGCAATTGGTTAGCCAATTGTAGATATTATCTGTGCGAAATTTTACCAATGAATGCATAAAGCCAAATGGAGGTGACGATCATAAAACAAGTATATACATTGGAGTAAATGCAGTAAAAGATGTCCTTTAGGGGGAAGCTGAAAGTGTCTTATAACGAAGTAGAAGAATGTTTTCTGACAAATGAATTGAATTGCATTTTTATAATGCTAAGCATTCGACAAAAAAGCAACTGATTTCAGGCAGTTCTTGTTAGAAGCCACAAAATAGGTAGCTTTCCGTCAAGAAATTTCAAAAAACCTTTTACTTAAAATTTAAGACGGTTTAACGGTTGTTTAATACATCTCAAATTTAAAAAACTAATTTAAAATAATTGAAACGATCATTATCTATAATTTTTCAATACATTTTAATTGCTAATAGTTTCATTTAGATACACTATTTAAATTTTTTCCAGATAACTTTAAAAAATGTATTTTGCAGCTATTAAGCATCACATTACTCGCATACCTGATAATTTGTCGTTATTTATCATTTTTCTTCAATGTTCGTCGAATCGACAACTATCTTTCTTTGCCTTGTAGTTTGCTCTGCTTTCTCATGCTTTACATTTTTTATAACTTAAATGGAAATTTTGAAATAGTCGAAGTCCTTAAAATGTTTAATTTTTCGATTTACCTTACTTGCTACTGAGTTCTTTTGGGTACTTCATATAAAATTTTCCTCAGAGAACATAGTCGAAATTTCTAGCTTTGTATACAAAAAATGTTCTTTTTTACAAATTTCTTTTTTAATTTAGCAAAAATAAAAAAGCAACACAGTACTTGCTTACTTTATCTACGTAAGGTTATAGTTTTATTTCTATGTTCGTCGAATCGACGACGATTACTCTTTTCTTTGCCATTTGCTCTTTTACCTAGACATTGTCATGCTTTACATTTTTTCTGGCCTTAGTTAATTAGTGAGTGTATTTTTTTCACCTCGGGAGCGTAATGCAGTTTTTAGCACTCGGAGCTCGTCAATAATGTACATTTTTTTTCCCTTTTATTTCATTAATTTTTACTTTTTATTCTCTTTAACTAGGTATAACAATATGTGAGATTTTAATATTTTATAAAACACATGATGAAGTGCAAAAAAATTTAGGAGTATGGTTGTGGGAAATTAAAAAAATTTCCTTTAGCCTCTTGGGCAAATTGAACATTAAGGGTATTCACGCTTGCTTTTGAGTAGAGGAGTTGACCACTTTTGCAATAATAGGCGGTACAGGCCTGATCTACAGTTTCCCTAAAGAATCGGCTAGATTTTAACATGATTCATGTTTTTTTTAAAGAAATTTTAGCAAGGAATATAGAATATTTTTTCTGATCGATGGATCGATATTTGTCTAAAATTGGAAACACTAATGCGAATCTATATTTTGGTCTTGACAATGTTAACATCGCAGTCTTTATGTATAAGAGGTCGTTGAAGACTTTCTATTATCCGCATTCTATGAATTAGTGGGGTCCAGACCCCAAATACACCTCATGGATCTGCTGAGTTAAACAATTGTCTACAACGCACCTTCGGTGCCAGACATTTTCGAAAATTTTGTGTTTCTTCAAAATTATATAGAGTGATTTTTTAAGAGGTATAGTATTGGATTTAAAAAAAAAAGTCAAAAAACTTTTAAAAATTAATGAAATCCTAATTGGAATCGATAGAACGTTCAATATAATTTAATGTTTGAAGATGATTTCATGGAAATGTTGGCCGCGGCATTTCATTAGATGGCATTAGATAAATACTTCTATATTGGCTTCCAGTGCGTGAATCGTTAATCGTTACAGGTATAAACCACATATCAGGCATGTCCAATTCTTCCATTTTGGGCAAAAAAATCGTCAATCATCAGACGACCATTCACAGTAACGTTCTGACCATTGCCGTCTTTGAAGAATACCGGCCCAATGATGCCACCGGCCCATAATCCACACCAAACAGTGAATTTTTCGGGATGCATGGGTAGTTTTTTCAATGCTTCTGGCTGGTCTTCACTCCAGATGTGGCAATTTTGCTTGTTGACGTATCCATTCAACCAGAAATGAGCCTCGTCGCTGAACACTATTTATCGATAAAAATGTGGATCTTCCTCTAACTTTGCCAGTGCCCATTCACCAAATGTTAGTCATTGTGGGAGGTCGTGAGGCTTTAATTCTTGCACCAGCTGTATCTTATAAGGTTTTACACACAAACCCTTTGACAAAATTTTTCTCGTAGTGGAGTAACTTAGGCCCAATTGCTGCGAACGGCTTCGAATCGACATTTCACGGTCATCACTAACACTGGCGAATACAGCCGCAATATTTTCTTCCGACCTCACTCTGCGTATGCGTGTTGCTGCCATAGTTCTAATAATGTAAACTGGGTTTGAAATTTAGTCACAAGCTTCTTCACAATAGCTCCCTCAGTAGACCGACCAACTGTCCATAATTGGAAGAAGTGCGCGATGCACTTTCTTAACCGAGCATGAATTTTGATAGTAAAATTCAATAGCTTGCAAGCGTTCGTGAGTCGATTTATGGTTAAATTATAGACCAAACTGAACATGATGAACAATGACACAAGATACGAGTCACGCGTGATCTACCAAAAACCGTGTTGCCAAAAAGATACCAGCAAAAAAATCACCCGTTTCAAATGATTATCAAAATTTTTTATAAAATGCGATTATTTCCTTTTCTTAAATCTCCTCAGAACTTTACACCACCGAAGTTCTGTTCCAAAAAACCTTTTCTGACGATTTGAAATGGTTAAGTAAGAAGAGGGACTAGGTCGGTAGCTAGACCACAACAGCCTTACCCATAATAAAAAAGTTTAGAATATATTTTAGACGGTATGGCCCAGTATTTAACCGTCTCACTTATATGGCAACATGTTGCATCTTCCCAACATTACGGACTTGTAATCGAAATCGAGCTATGTATGTGGCATTATACTCCAAAAGGAGTGACAGAACATAAGAAGTATTTACAAGGTTTTTCTCGAAATGCCCGTTCATATACATATACAAACGCCATTTTGTTTAGTTAAATGCTTCTGTCATATGTCGCTCTTCTGTCTTTCTGTTAAATTTTTATTGCTCGTCCTTCAGTGCCTTATCTCAGCTGTCAAACCAACTTATTTTTTTCGCTTCAAAAACATTGTGATTTTCTTATCATATATAATGACTATATACAATAGTATTACACCCAAACCTTGCTTAAAGTTAAACCCCAACTCCCCTCAGTTCCCTTTTAACTGACCATCCTGCTTATCGTTTTCTTTTTTTTTATTTATTATTCGTATTTGTTCTCAATTATTTGCCAACATCAAAGCATCTGTTTAACAAAGCTTTTCACTGCTCACACACACTTCTAAACAGACTCTCTCTCTCTCTCTCACCCCAATTTTGGTATAATAAATAAAAAAAATTTGCTTTTATTTTCATTGTAGTTGTATTTATAAAAGAGAGGGGGAACTTGTATATGTGTGAGTGTGTTTATTTCCCTTTCGCTTTGTTATAAATGTTACAGCAACATTTTTAGGATTTTCTGTACATATTTTGCTCAAAATGTGGCAAGAACTTTTATTTAAACAAAAAAAAAATGAAGCAAAGTAAAAGAAAAGCAAGGAAAAATAAAATTTACTTTATTTGTTTAGTGGCTATGCCGACCAAACCACCTGCACTTTTATGCCCCCCCTGTAAATATATTTTTATTTTTTTTTCCGGCTTTCATGTGGCACAGAGACCACCACGTGGCACTTATTTTGAAAGTGCTGCCAGGGGGCAATGCCTGGGAAAGCGCGGTTTTCATTACATTTCCCGAGCGCAGAGAAAAGTTTTCACTTTTTCGAATTTGTTTGGGTTTTGGAAGTGGGCCGATTTTTCTGGAGCAACGGGGCAGGTATTTATTTAAATGCTCAGCTCGCGCGCCTATTGTTATGCAATGAAAGTTATTCTTATTGTTGTGCTGGACGCCATGTTGTTGTTGTGTTGTTGTTGCTTTGGCATTGTTTCACGCTTTATAGCCGCTAGCCTAGACACAAACCCCTCTAGAACCCAAATGCGCACAAATAAGTGGATAAAATGGCGTCTGAGTTGGCGTTTTTTTGTTTCGTATGCCCTTTAGGGGTAGCGTTAAAGAGTATACTAACATTGTTCAAGTCTATGGAACAGAGAAATGGAAGTACTTCCGATCCAGAATCCGAATTAGGTTGGCATTCTTTTTTGCATAGCTCTCCATTAGCTAACAACGAAATTTGACCTTGAAGTGCAACCCAAGCGTAAAAAGTATATGTATGAGACTTTAAAGGACCAAAAAAATATATAACAGCTAATTTGTCATAATAATATATCGCCATATGGGCTAATAAAATATCTATTAACATCCACCAGATTAAACGTTTTTCATTTAGTTTTGCCAATTTTTACGTCTAGACAGATATAAAAAATAATTAGTTTTTCATGCTTGAAATAAGTACTTATAGATTTGATATGGGTTTTAGAACGTAGATGATAAGATGTAGAATTAAAGATTTTCTGAGCCTCAGAGTACGAACAAGCCGAATTTACCAGATTCACGAGATTATTGTGGTTATGAGTAACAGCTAATAGAACTCAAAAGTGCTTATTTTTTGTGCTAGTGCCTTGAGTAGAATCGAGCCAAACAAGTACTTTAAAAAAATAAATAAAAATATAAAAACTGGTATTAATTTATCAAAATTACTGACAAAAATACTTTCAAATTATAATCTTAACAAATACTAAAATATTGAGAAACTCACTGTCAACTTTTAGTTGGTATTTAACTAAACTATTGCTTGAACAAGTTGTGAATTACACTAGTTTTATAAAAAACAACTTTCGTAAAAATTTGTGTTTAATTTTGGGTCGAAAAAGCACAAAAATTACATTCGTTGGGGAAACAAAGTTATATAAACAAATTTTATCCCATACATATATGTATAGTTAATTTAGTTTATATATTCATATAGCTATAAAGTAGTAATAGCTTGACTCTAAGTTACAAAAGGATTTGTTGCCAGACTAACGAAGGCCTTCCGACTGATGTATAGTCCAACTTAACTATAACGTTCTTTGAATCCGAATATTTTTCTATAGCGATTTATTTTTCTATTACATTATAAAGTGATCTACATGTATCTTCACGAATGTCTCTATATATTAAATTTTTCTGCATGTCGAACCTGAGAATAATTTGCTATTTTATAGTTGTGTAAGTACAATAAATGATTATTTCTGCTCAAAAAATTAAAAATAAAAAAATATATTAATATTTTTGTGGGTTTCTGCTTAGGAAACTAAGCTACTAGTATAATCTTATATATAAAATTCTCGTGTCACAATGTTATGTTCCTTCGAAGCTTACTTACTCACGAACGGCTGAACCGATTTGGCTAATGTTGGTCTTGAAATGTTCGTGGAAGTCCAAGGATTGCTTAGGGTTGAGAAAATATAACAAAATTGCGACGCAAATACTAAAAAGGACAATTTGATTTTCCAATACAATTTTTTTTTTAATTTAGGTTGGCATTGTGTACATTGTCAGATTAACTAATATTTTTTAGTTAATTGTTTTTGTCGAAAGGAATCACAAAAATTATAAACGTTATAAATTTTATTTTATTGAAGCACACAAAATTTCATGAAAATCGGTACAGCCGTTTCGGAGGAGTATGGTAACTAACATTTTGAAACTTGAATTTTATATATAAGAAGAAACTTATGTTTTTTGCGATGAGTTTGTGTGAATTGGTTCGTGGGATTGTGAATATTGGTTTTTGTGTGAACATACTCCTCCGAAACGGCTAGACCGATTCTCATGAAATTTTGTGTGCTTATTGGGTAGGTCTGAGAATCGGCCAACATCTATTTTTCACACCTCTAAGAGATAAGGGTTGCCACTCCTAACATTTTTTTCATTTATCGACTATACCTTCATGGTGTGTTCACGGGCGCGAATGCCGCGAAGTTAGCCACGAAGCCTTACACACTCCTGTTTCGCGGCTTTCGCGGACGGCGCGTTACGCAATATTTTTCAATCTGTGGTTTGTCTTGAGTGAACGTGAAAAAATAAAAAAAGACATCCTGTCGCCATTATAGGTTAACATTATTAGTGCACGAAAACATTAATATCAGATACTGCTTTCAATGCCGAGAAGAAAACTACCAAATCTCCATCAAACATGGTTAAAATGTAAAGATGGCGAGTGGTTGACAATTTTATGATGAAATTAATCCACTCATCGATCAATCGGACGATGTTTTCCAATCAGAAAGATTCCAGATTTAGACGAGCGAGCGAAGCGAGCGTGCCGGAGCGTAGCGGAGGCCGGCTAGTATACTTATAAAATACTTAAAAATTTTGGGTTGGGTTGGAATCTAAAAAGCTCATATTTATGCGTGCCAAGTTTTTATATACAGATATTTAACAATTTCGTGTCACGACAGCGCTCACTCACGCGCCCATCACAAGTGTCAAAGCCTATAAGAGCAATGGAGGGAGGACAAAAATTTATCAAAAGATACAAATAGGCACATATATCAAAATTTGTTTTAAAATCTATATACCATTTTTGAGCCCTCCAAGTTTTTAGGATTTCTCATTCAATCTTATTGATTTTTTGACCCGAAGCTAGGAAGTGCTGTACTCGTGAGTATATATTGGTAAAAATAAGTGAACCGGGCCACTTTTTTCGCGATCTCCGATTTTTATGATTTTTACAGATTTTTAAGAGCTACTAGCCAATAGTAAACACGTCAAATTTGTAACTGGTTATTAACGAGCTTGTCGATAAGTGGAATATTGTGTTTTCCATTTTTGACTCATCTTTGACAAGCCATATTTCCTAAACGAATAAAGATATTGACGACAGATAAAATAGTAAGTTAAGAAAAAATTTTTAATTATTAAAAGAATTGTCGATATAACGTACTGATGCTACTTGATCGATAATTATTGTTTATTTAAACTTCAAATTCGAACATCAGAAAATCGGTAAATATTTAGAAAGGTTCGGGTTATATTTATTTCTTGATAAGATGAGAGAGGTTCGGGATATATTTATTCCATGATAAGATGTACAACGAGTATAAGGACAGACATATTTTTTCCAATTTAAAAACAAAAATCGGGAAAAAAAAACTAAAAAATACGCAAAAAAGTCCTGTGGTGGCGCTCAAAACTAGAAATATATGTTAAAAATGGAGGCCCCAACAATTTATAAATATGCATTTGGTAAAAAAAAAAACAAACATTTTTCCAGCAAATGGAAAATCTAAGTCAATTTTGTAATGTTTTGATAAATGCCTCTTTTGAAAAAATGGGCGACTCGAAATTGATTTCATATCCATAGATTCATGGCCAAAATGGCTAAGAATGACCTAAAGAATCAAAATCACATTTTACCGAAAAAAATAGATTTAATAATAATAATATATAAATATATACAGATGTCTTTTAACTCATATAATCGCTCCTAGTTGGATCTTAGGGCTGAGTTATGGATATATTGTAGATTGTGACATTTCTGCAGAACAAAAATTCCACTGTCCTGATGGATAAGGCGCTAGCAGAAAACTTTTCAGACTCATGAAGTCCCACAGTTTCATAAATAAGGTAGGCCTGGCCATACCGAGGTCATCTCTGTTGTTGGAAAGCCGAGAGTCATTCCCGTAGTAATTTGCTACGCAGAATCTGAATCTTCGGGAAAATCGCGGTTTTTCGGCTTCATAACCTCAAAAATCTCCGAAATCCACATGTGACGCGCGAATTCTGACCCGGATTCTTCAGGAATGACCCTTAGCTTGCCAACAAATAAACCATGTTGACCTGTGTAATTTCAGCGTATCGCATCACTCTAACGCCTTTTCGTTTATAGGTCACACCAAAGTCGTTGCAGCTCGTTTTTTTTTTACACCATTTTCTTTTTATTGTTGTGATTGTTAACGGGGCCACCATTACATTTATTTAGCCAACTTGTTTTCATATGTCCTTGTCCAGTTTTCCATTACAACGCCGACAATTTTCATAAATTTTCCTCCAGCCTTATACACACATACACACACAGCCTCACATATCAGAGTGACCTTCAAAGCGTACATTTTATTATGTCATTGACTTCTAACCACATTTTCGCAGCACATAAATAAGCCAAAAGGCGTGTGGGCGAGAGCAATTCTTGAGCAGGACCCAGTCCTGGAGAGAGATGCAAAGAGAGAGGCTGTCGGAGAGACCTTAAAACTGAGCTCTGGCTCAGCATAATAATAAAATAAGAAATGTTTTATAAAATCACTGAACCATAATTTGTTGTCGCTTCGTTGTCGCTGGCTCAAAGCTGATTTCCTCTATATATTTTTTTTATAGTTTTCGCTTATAAGGATTTTCCATATATATAAAATACAAACACTATAAAACTGCCTTGGGGGCAGCAACAACAAAAGCACGACACATGGCTGTATCTTTACTTTATAGTTTTTGCAATTGTATGTGTTGTACTGTGGTGTGTATCTGTGTGTGTATCAGTGTGTGTATCTGTGTGTGTATCTGTGTGTGTATCTGTGTGAGTATCTGTGCTTATGTTTGTGGCACGAATATAAAATAAAATCATTTTTATATTTGCTACTACGAGGCAGAGTTCAAAATATTGAAACGTTTTTTACGTGCGCCATCTTTTTTTTTTCAATTTTCTCCATTTATTCTACAAATTTATTGGCAAAATAAAATGTAGTTTAAAAACTATTAGAAATATACTTAAGTTAAAGTTTAGTAGCTAATTTGTTGGTGCCCTCGTAGAACGTCCAATATTCAGGATTTCTTTTGCCCACACAAATATCCTTGCCCATCTTAAAAAGCTTAGCATTTCTTTAATTGCTCCAATTTAAAAGAATAAAATTTTTCAAAAACGCTTATTAAAAGTTATGCTAAATCGCTCAGCAAAGTTTTTTTAAGCCAACCCTGTCAGGCTTTAGTCTGCTCTTTTAACCAGGCTAAAAGTTCGCATTCAAAAGCAATTAAAAAAATTTTACTACGCTCAATTTACAAAGCTTATTAAAAAATAAGAAAAAAAATATTACAGAAAGTAAAAAGTATGCTCAGCTAATTAGCCAAAGTCCTTAAGTAGCCAGTAGTAGAGCAGCAACAACAACAAGGACTAACTAGAGCCATGTACAAGCTGCCAACAAATAATTTTCTTCAAATTAAACTAACGCCAAAAACTTTCGCTTAACTTCAGTCAAGCCAAAACGGGGCCAAATCAATCCCAACCCAATCCAACTTGGCTTAAAGCTTGTACTATATATTATGCTATACAACAAAATGCTTATAGAGCAGGTAAGTTGGCCAAACAACTTGTCTAGCTAGTTCGGACCTTAGCCAGGACTTCAGACTTCCTTCTTAACACTTGGCCAACACGCGCTTGAGTCTATGCAATTAGCGCCACAAGCAGCTGCCCAATTGAATAACATTTTTGGCATTTTCCGGAAAATATATCACATACTACTACTCGCACACACAGATACATATTTTCACACTCATACTCTGACAGTGCGGCACGTACACGAAATTAAAGCATTAGTTAACTATGTAGTTGAAAGCACTTGAGTTTTAGATGAAAGCCAACAAAATTTGCCTGCTAAATGAATTTTTACTATGCCAAGGCTTATATAAACTATGTGGGTGTGTGTTGGTGTAAGTATGTGCCTATGTGTGTGTGTGCTGTGTATTGTGTGAGTAAAAGAGCGAGTTCCCGCTAGTTTGTATGTATGTGTTAGCTGCAACTGTTGCTGTCAATACGTTTACATTTCCATTAAGCGCTGCTGTAACATAAAGCACAGTGGGCAAAAACAGCATATTTGAGAAATTAAATATAATTTCGAGTAAATTAATTAATAATATTCTACGTTATCTGCTAATAATATATTATCTATAATATAGTATTTGTCTAATTTTTTTCTGTCCGATTGTTTTGGTGTTTTTTTTCATTTTTTTCTACGGTCTTTTTGCATTAGATAAATACTGGGTCAGCCCTTGATTAAATGCCTCCGTGTTGCTCACCCTCCCTTTTATCCCTTATCGCCATGAGAGCTTGTTTGGGGACAAACTTTTTACAATTTTAAATTTTTCATTTTTTATTTTTTTTTAACACGATTGGAGGTTTAAGTGGAAACTAGCTATTATGCTTTTAGTTAATTAATTATTATTTAGTAAATTTATTAAGGGGGGTCTTACCTATGAAACAGTTTCAAAAAATCGATTTTTTTCAAATTTTTTTCATCTTAAATAGTGTTAGAAATACGCTGGTAAAAGGATTTAACTGTGGACGGGCTCGTTTGGCAGTGACAGAGCATTTTTCACGGTCACGCGTGGTCGTTTTTCATGTTTCTGTTGCATATATTTTATTATGTTGTCAATCTTTAAACTTGTTTTTCCGAAAATCGTCTTTTTAGAGGTGGGGTGAACGTTTTCCAAAAATCTGGCTGACCGATCTTGTCACACTAAACATTTTTATCATCAGAAAACATGCCACAACAGATAGACACGAGCTTTTTGAAATTCTTGTCGAAAATTCTTAACAGCCTTGAATAGCAGAAAAACATGTTCGAAAAAATTTTCTTTTTTTCAAAATTCTATTATTATACATGAATTTTTGAAAAAGCTCGTGTCTATCCATAGCCAAGGGGATGCGAAAAATTAATTTTAAAAGTTTTTTGGATTCTGATAATCTGATCGGTCAAAATCGTTCACACCGTGCGCCCTGGACACTTTTGACGAGGAAGCAGTGAAGGACGTGTAGCGGTCACTTACGTCATTTTTATGTAAAACCAAAAAAACTATTTTAAGTTCAATAATGAATGATAACAATTCAAAAAACTGCTTCCCGAAATCATTTGTAGTTTTCTAGTAATACAATTAATTTTGAATATAGCGCTCGGAAATGAGGTATTACATAGTAAGACCCCCTTAATTATTTGAATATTTTTTTATGGAAGATTTTCTTGATGCGGTCGCTATTTCCCACAGAAATAATGTTATGACTGTTTTACATTAGTAAAATAATGAAATGTTCTTAGTTAATTTTGATATCAGCACAATAGTTTGCTTCAGTGGAAAATTGCTAATATTCCTTTAGTATTTAACTAGTATTTTGGTCTGAAGACTAGACTGTAAATAAAATATGAAACAAAAAAAGTAATCAAAATACTAAAATTACGTGCAAATGTATGTAATGTATGGAAGAAAGACTTGCAGAGCCCATTTATTAAAATATACTTTGGAATTAAAAAAAAACAATTTTATAACGTTAGCTAATTTTGAAAGATAGTAAAACAAAAATCACCCCATGTTTTTTATGGGCCCAGTTAACTGACTTTGCATTACATGGCGTGATGTTATTTTTATTTCCATAAGCAATTTATTATTTCTAACTTTCCTTTAAACTATTTAATTCAAGATAAAAATTTGCACAAACTTTTTTTATAAATAACTATTTTTTATAAAACTATTGAACTCGCATATAACATTAGTAATTGAAGTCAATTAATTGCTTTTTCTTTTTTAAACGACTTAACTCGAGCCAAACATTTTTATTGGCTTCAATATGAATGAATTTCTAGGGGGCTTTGGCTCCTGCGTGCTTCGCATATGAAACCATATAGGGCTTTGATATTCATTTCGAGATTTAGCGAGTATGATATCCCCAGCATTTTCCATAATTCCTAGGAATTTGACTCGTAAATATTATGCATCAACGCAGCTTACGTAGTAAAATGATTTTCCAGTAAGATAGTCTTAGGTTTAGTCAAAGGATTCCTTGGCGTTATTTTTAATAGAGGGGTGAATAAATTTTAACATAACATTATTTTCTTAATTTTTAGTATATTTATAGTATATTCTTTTTATTTTATTAGAAAATAATGGGGAGATATGCTTGCGGAACTTTTTGAAGGTTTTTGGAATGGCAAATAAATTTATTTTTAAATTTAATAAGTCTTAAGTTAAAATTAAAATAGCCTTCATAGATATATAACTAAAAAGCAGACGGCGAATTTTCGATGCAATTGCTTAAAACTTTTTCGAGAAGGAATTTCATATTTTAGTCCACATGAGTCTTTATACCTGTTTTTTATGGCTTTTTTGCGAGAAACACTATAAATTGTTTAATTTAATTGGGTTTTGACAGAGCATCTATAAAGTCACATTTTATGAATCACATAATGGGATCCAGTAGCTTGTAGATATAATTTAGGAGAATGTGGCAAGATATCAATTAAGCTGTTTTGGCACCCAAAGCTACCCGTTAAAAATTTCACTCATAAATATTTTTTTATGTCTACATTTATTTATCACTATCTTGCTGCACTTTCTACCACTGTGCAACGCTAGGTGTGTGCAAAAGAGACCTACCTACAACATTTGAAGCAAAGAAAGAGAGCGAGATCGAGCTACAGTCCAAACAAGAGCAACAACAACAAAGGCAAAACTTTGTTCAACTGCCATTAAGGGGTTAAATAGATTTTTTCATTATTTTGCTTTACTTTGGAACTGCTGCTTTGGCTTTTGTTTTTGTTAGTGTAGTTGCTGCGGCGGACCTACACTGAAAAAAATAAGCCAAATGAACAGGAAATTTTATTGAGAACTTTTATTTTGTATACTAGATAAAGTTAATATTTAAATAAAATATATATAAATACTATATTTTTATTTTATATACTAAAACTCATATTTTTTAGAGAAAGTATAAATTTTTATGTGCAATAATGAAATAATTTTTAAGAAGGAATTGTTTTATTAATTTCTATAAGGAATATAACAAATTCGAGCATATTTTTGTAGAGATTCAGATCATATTTTATCTTTTAGCCTTTTTATTAGATCACTAAAGGGAGTCTTTTTGCCATGCTGTTACAATCCCATTTGAGTCTATCGTTGTGACGACCAAAGAATATATTTTCCATTAAATGTTATGACTTTTGACTTTATATCTTATCTTATATCTATATCTTATAACTTGTGATCCATTCTCGAGCTTTAATGCAAGTTTAAAGTTATGCGGATACGATTACGAGTCCTAATATTTGCTTTAGACTAATCGGATTCGTTTTAAAACCACATGTTTGGTGCTCTCAATTTCGCCAAGATTAATTTCTTATGTGTTTGGGTCCATTTTGCAGCGAAAGGAATTAAGACTAACTGGCAATACGGTTTCAAAAGTTCTTTTGAAACTGATGTCAAATTCAAGTTCAGGCATTTGATTAAATCCAAAAAATGCCAATGATAATTTTTGCTATATATAACAAGGGTCTGTCTTGCATACATATGTTCATATCGTAATAAAAAAATGTTTCTAAATAATGAATCGTCTTGAATAATTTGAATATAAAAAGTATTTGTAGATAAAAGGTAATATATTATAAGTAATATATATTTAGATAGCGATGGTAAGAAATTCCGATTACGAAAGCACGCGAAAATAAAAACTAACAAAATGTATTCGTTTTGGTTTTTGATTTCGGTGGCAATGCCGATTAATTGTGTTCCTAAAATATACAAATTATCTATTTTTCTGTTTTTCGCAGGGATCACTTTTATTTTTGAGAGAATCGGCAATCACCTTAGAATGTTAAAATTAAAAAAAAAAATGTGTTAATTATAACCCTTTCAGGCACTTTATTCTGCCGGTAGGGATAAAAGTCTGGAAAACTTGTATATTAGCTAATTTTGGGCCGCTGATGACGAATTTGGAACCATTTTTTTTGTGGTGTGGCTCCAACAATTTTTTCGCGGACCAAAGTTTCGAATTATGAAGTAAATGGCACGGAATAATTTTATTAGAAAAATACAGGAGAGTTTTTTCATTTTTATTTTATATTGAACAATTCTCAAAATATATTCATCAACTTTTTATCCAATTCACTGTCATTTCGATAAGAAAAATCGAGAAAATAAAAATGTGCATTGTATTAGACGCAATGACTGAAAGGATCAAAAATATTTTAAAAAATAAAAGTATCATGCATATTTTTTTTATATCTGAATTCTTTATTTTTATAAATTTTTACTTTATGTGTATTTCGTAATGCTGAAGATTATGTGCACAAAATTGAGCTGAGTTGATTTTCCATTTATAAATAAAATCTTTCTAAAAATTAATATTATAAAATTTCATATTATATAAGTGTAGAAGTGTTTTTTTTTTTAATTATAGCGTTAGGTTATTAGACACAAAATTTTTTTTATACATTTTTGATTTTTGCACTTCCAAGCTAGTTTTTTTTATATAGAGTTTAGTCTCAATAACGATTTCGACATCGGTAAGTCGGTGGCCATTATCTTCAGTGATTTTCGATTAGCTCAATTTTTGCCTCAATCAGTGTTCGATCAATAAGCAGAAATAAAATGTCGTGTATTAGTCGCATGGTGAAAATCCACATGTGCTTCATGAATCACCTTTTCATCCACATAAAACTGAATCTGTTTGGTGCGGTTTGCATGTACTTGGCGGCGTTATTTCGTGTGCCAGAGAATGTGCGGCAAAGTCGTGCTAAGATTGAGTCCATACGAGTCAGACTCGCTGCCAACGATGTCCTAGAGTGTGTCCATATGAACGAAGTCGAGTTCCATTTATAAATGTTTTCATTGTATCATTAGACACACGATAATATTTAAGTTTTTGAAATATCTCAAATGGTTTGCGTTTTAGTTAAGAAAACTTTGTCAAGTCCTTAATGGAAAACCTATATGATTCATTTTTGAGTGATTTTCTGGCATTTTTTATATTATTGCCATGACATACGATTTTATAATTTTAGTGCTTGGCATTTAGACAAAAACACACTTATGCATTACCAAGACTTACTACAATTTTTTTCGAGTGTAGCGTTGTTGCTGCTGCTGCGGCTGTTGGCAAAAGTTTTAACGCTGAGTTTTCATTTTTATTTCGTGCGTCCGCAAATATTGACCGAATTAACAAAGCAGGAAGAAAAGTTTTACCACAAACAAAGCGCAACATTGGGGCCAGCAACAAAAACAACAAGAACTACCGCTACTACCACACTCACCTATATAAGTATGCATGACTATATGTTAGTATGTCAATGTATGTGTATATGTGTGTGAGTATGATTGCAAATGGCCAACAGCTTTGAACTTATGCGGCATTATTGTGCTATATAGACACAAGCTTACGCGCAACATGCGCCAATTAATGCTCAGCTTTAGTAGAAACAAAATGGCCAACACACACACACACAGAGAGAGCGAACCACTACAAACAAATGCATAACGGCATATCAATACATCAATATTTGCAACAAAAACAATATAACAGAAATTTCTAGTTGAACCAATACTAAAGCACGATTTATAGAAAACAAAACGAACAAAATGTTTGTGAAATAAAAACTAAAAATAGTCTGCTTTATATGTATTTGGTATATTGTATTTGGTATTTTGTATTTGGTATTTTAAAAATGCCGCGCACGTTTACTCCATGTGTACGTGTCCTGTTGCTGATCCCGGCACCCGTACTAAGTCCGGCAAAATGAAAAATATGTGCCAGAGGTTGCCAGGGGTTATAGTGGGATTGATGGAGTTAGAAATGGGTGGACCCACATACTACTAGGTAATATCCTTGGCGTTTTGTAGAGGAGGCTAAGGCTACAAGGCACAAAGCGAAAATAAAAAAAAAATACTGCTGCAACTCAAATCCTGTCGAAAACGTTTTAAAGTATGTACAAGGGAAAAAGATTTGTGTGGAAAATAGAATGAGTGGTGCTGCGGACTGTGCGGAAACTGTAGCGCATATTGATCAAAAAGGATACTGGGCGGAGAGGAGAGGAGAGGAGTTGATGGACTTTAAAGTCCGAGTGGAGAGTTAAGCCTCTAATATGCCAAGAGACCTATAATGGAACTAACTAACTAATTAAATTAGTTTTAAGACAATATGCCAGAAGCCGTGGAGCATAAGTGTCCTTTAAAAGGAGAGTCATTGATTGAAAATGATTAAGAAACCGGCATATTTAAGTTGATGTTTTATAAAGGACTACTGTTTCAGAAATAATTTTTTTTTAAATTGAAAGTCTAAAAGGGGGAAAACAAATAATTTTTGTGGGATTTATATACAATTTTAGAAAAATATGTGATTATTATCTACCTTTCTATTTGTTTTTATGCATTATGCATTCAGTATTCTCTAATATCTATCATTTTTTTTTTTCAGGTAAGCATAACTACCAAAAATTATTCTATGAAGAGATCGATGCAATATATACTTCATCTGAGTATTAAAGTGAAAGCAGCGAATAAGGAGATCCCTAGTGGCAAGTATTTTACGAGGCTATTAGTTTAAAATTAAAATTCAAACTTAAATAATCAAAATCTAAGTTTTTTTTTATAAAAGCTAAAAATTTTGAAGCTATTGAAATTATAGATTGGTCCTATTTTGATAGTACTCATTATTTGCTTGGAATATTTACTATGGAGTAAATCCTTAAGCTACTATGAAATGAATTAAATAGAGAAATTCGAAACTAAAAAATGGCGGACGTAAAGTCGGGCGCGGACGACTTTAGGATACCCTGTACAACTAGCTTGTAATAAAGTCCGATTTCTTCAGAAAAAACCAAAAACAGAAGAATTTTTAAGCAAAAATTTTTTTTGACCGATCGTTCCTATGGGAGCTATATGATATAGTCAACCGATTTCAATAAAATTTGACACAGTGCTTAAATACCTTAAAAAAGATCTGAATGCCAAATTTATTTCAAATATCTTTACAAACAAACAAAACACATCGAATTTTGTATGGGAGCTATATGATATAGTCAACCGATTTTGTTCAAATTTGGCGCATTGCTTAAGTGGTCTAAAAAATTTCAAAACGCCAAATCTAGTTACGATATCTTTAATAAAAAACGAAATATAGCGAATTTTTCTTTAAAAAAGTTATTTTGGCCGATCGGTCCTATGGGAGCTATATGATATAGTCAACCGATTTCGATCAAATTTGGTACAGAGATTGGGAACTATAAAAAACTTTCGAATACCAAATTTGGTTACGATATCTTCATACAAGAAACGAATTATTCATCTAAAACGCTTTTTTGATTTGTCGAGGTCGTTTCATACACCCGCATAGAGCTATGCAATTTATCCCGATATCAAAAAATAAAATAAACTTGCCTCCTATGGAATAATATGGGATCTAATGTGAAAGTTTGGTAACTCTAGGTTCTTACCATCTCTATGTTACATACATTTTCGGCTTGCACAAACTTAATATACCCTTGGTACCATACGGTACAGGGTATAAAAAGCTGTTACAGTATTTGGGATCAATTTTCTGAGCAGAAGTGCACTATTCTTTTATGTCAAGAATTTGGTTTGGGCAAAAAAGCATAATTTTGTAGTGTTCGGCACTTTTGCCCGACTCATCAGATTGGGTTGATGATAAAGAATTTGAAAATTGGCATTCATAAAAATATACGCAGTTTTGATTATTTACTTTATTTATCTGATCAATATATATAAAAGAAACTTATGTTTTACGTGTTACGGATGTTCCCCTATAACGCGTCAATGAATTTTCAAATCTTAGTTTTTGCGTGTAGTTAGAGGTTGTCAATACGAAGGTTTTAAGCCTATTTTGATGTGTTTGTGTGTATTGGTTCGTGAGATATAGTATCGCATTTTTGTGAATATCGGTTTTGTGAGTATATTGCCATATGTACAAAAACTGGTCGAGTCCAACATCGTTCCAATCATTGTACGAACAGTACAACAGCGTATTGTGTGCAATGCATCGAGAGGCATGTAAAAACTTAAATTGTGTTGGAACGAATCGATTTGTACTGGGTTCAAACTTTAGCAGATACTGCTATTACGGCTCATCCATATCAAATACGTGTTCTATTTGCGATTATTTTGGCAACATGTTTTCCATCAAATCCACCTGAATTGTGAATAAATATATCAAGATTATTTATCAGAAGATATTTTGTTTCGAGTATGTCAAACAAAACGTATTCCAGATGATGGAATTTACGCCGGAAGTTTACAATGAAGTTTTAATTCATATTGAAGGTCCATGGTTGGCGATAATAAAGCATTAGGACAATTGGCAATGCCGTCTCTTAATCGATCAATGCATAATGTATTTCAATTGGAAGAAATGCAACGAATTAAATTAATATATCAATCTAATCGTACAGTTCCTGGGCGTGAAGATCGCCATAAGCGTGAAAAAATTCGGTTAAGACAGATCCGTGAAGCGCGACATTCGACTAATATTGGTGTAAGTTTGTATCGAGCATCAAAACTAATCTAAAAATCTTATATTTTTCCAGATATGCCAACTAGAGAACCTTACGATGTTTATTCACTTTAAGAGTATTCAAAAAGTTTGGGTAGGACAACGTCTGCTGTGCTCACTAGTAGAATATAATTGAAAAAAGCTTCTGCCTGATAATGAGATAACGCCTATTAAATATTTCGAACACTAATATGCGATTAAAAAAAGAGGATGAATTGAATGTACCATTAAATTTATTACCTTTTTATCGACATGAAAATATATCGAGGTTACCAGAGTTAAATACGTTGTTTTTCTTGGTCAGGCCGGAAACTTATCAATCCACCCTCGTATTGGCAAAATAGCTTGGGGACTGAGCAGCTTACCCCATTTTTAATTTTGGCCAATCTCTTTGTACAATAGAGTATTAATTTAAGACTATCGGTTTTTTTTATCGACATGGAAAATATCAATATAATCTAAATTGAAATATTCGCGACATAGTTTTTATTACTTGCATTATGCGATTTTTACAAGTATTTACGAATTCATTTTATAAATTTTTTTATTCACCGCTATTATATAATTAAAAAGTACGAATTTATCCTAATTTACAAATGCCTTGGGACCCATTTATAAAAATTTTTTTGCCATTCTCTGTACAGTAGAGTAATAATTTAACTTTCTTGAAAATACTTATACATAAGTGCTTATGAGAATCGACCAATCGACCAGAAAGATTGTTAGATTGTTTGTCAAATCAATCAAATTTTCAGAGCAATAGCTTAAAAATTTCTTGAAAAGATTTTTGGTTCATATTTCAATGTTCTTTAAAAAAAATCGATAAGCCTTAAGTTCCTACGAGCTCTCTGCACTCTAAACACTTTCAGTTTAAAAATTTAGCAGCACGTGAAAAAAGTTACCCTAAACAGCTGACGCCGCGAAGTAGGCAATGAATTTTTAAATTATTTTCATATTTCTCAGCCGAAATCGCTTTGCCAATATTGATTGAATTTTTTTTTTTTTTGGGAGCACAAACAATACCAATATAAGTTTAAATAAGTTCAAACCAGCAGCTGACGCCTAAAAGTAGGCAATGAATTTTTTAATTTCAAGTTTTTTGTTGTGCCACTGCAGCCGCATATGCCGCATATGTAGGGCAGCTGCGGATAAACCCAAAACTGAAGCTGTACAAAAGCCAAAGCCAGCCAAGTCGTCTGGCAAATAAGAACTTATAGTGTAGCCGCATCAGCATTAAATGCAGCCCGGACATGCAACATTGGCTGCATGCAACTTGGGCTGCCACAAGAAGTTGTCGTGCGCCCCTCTCTCTCCCTTGGCTATGCTGCACGCTGTCAATGACTGTCAACGGCAGACAAGCAAGTGCTTGGTGGCACGACATGTGGAGAGCGCGAAGAGAGAGTGTGGAAAGTGCGGAGTGTGCGGAGTGTGCAATGTTGCAAGAGAAATAGTGGGCACAGTGGCATATCTGGCAGCACCACACTGGTGACATTTCAATTTTCCACACACGCTTTGCGGCTGCAGCAAGAAAGCTGGCAACGCTACAAGAAAATAAATGAAAGAAAGCAAAGCAAAGGAAACCAGAGAGTAGAGAAAGAGAGAGAGAGAACTGAGACTGAACTGAAATTGAAATGTTTCTCTACTTGAAGGCAGGCGGCAAGGACTGGCACAAAACGGAAATTAAAACTCAATAAAATTGAGACTGAGACCATGACGGGGCTGTACTTTTGGGAACCCCCCTGCGACTCGCAGCTTCTGCCCATTGAAAATTATACTAATGGAAATTATCACAGTTTTGTAAGCACTTCTTTCTGGCTGGCAGTGTCAATTACTTTGGCGCACTAATTAGCTGTGGAAAATCCTGCTGGAAAATTATTCCCTTGACAGCAAAAGGGCGTTCACACATACTAGTAGCTCTCTCTAGTGTGAGTGTGAGACATTTGTTGCATAGTTCAAGGTCACACGTTTGTTACTGACAATGCGGTCAATTGCTTTAGGCACAAGGTCATTTCAATGCCTGCAGCCAATCAGCCGTGTACCAACAGATCCCCTTCCGCCCCGCCTATGCTAGAAAAAAAAAAACAAGGTCCTCCTATGGCTGTTGCTCATAATGAATGCATGCATGAGCGCATTGCATTGTTTTTTTTTTTTTACCATGTTTTCCATGCCATGGCCATGTACTGACCATTAGCAGGCTCTACATTGGACCCAGACTCGCTACGGCCCGGAGGCCTCTCTGGGTCTCATGTAATTTTTTTGTTAGCACTTTTTGTTGTTGTTGTTGCTGTTGTGTTCTCATTTTGTTGACATTGTAAATAAATGGGCGTGGTCGCAAACTGTGTCAAGCAACGGTAGCAACAAGCCCTACACAGAGAATGTGTAAAAATTTGTTTAAATTTTCCTTTTAGGTTTTTCCCCACATGTCGCTTTTCCCAGTTCCCAAACACTGCAGTTCCATTGTAATTTTTAAATGGGTCGCGTGTAAAATTTTACGGCAAGTGGGTCAGCAATCAGTTTGGAGTGTTAAAGAAATTGCATCTGAAGAGTTCTGGGAATTATACAAGATAAATTTATCTTAAAGTAATTCAGCGTGCTGCAAACTACGTCTGGGAAATGTGTTGAAAAATATTTTATTCAGCAATCTGTTCCATAGAAGAAAAAGGCACAGAAAGCGAAGCAGCCAAGTTTTGTGATATAAACACAAAAAATTCCATCGAAGGAGGTATTTTGAAGAGTATCTCTAAAAACTGACGTGCAAGACATTTAAATGACCTCGGATACAGATTAAACAGATTAAATAAAAATGTCGATGGGCCGTTTCGAGGTCATGCATTCATAATATGCAATCTATTTCTGGAATTTCTAACCACGGGTCCTCGACAACCTATGAATAACATTTAGGTGGATACGTTTTGTGGTTATGCCAACATAAAAAAATCGATTTTCAGGAATTTTACAATGCTAGATACAAGAAACCAAATCACTACCGCGCTCTGAGGTCACATAATTCCAAACAATAGGCATTCTGAATATTTGGCTCAAAAAATAGATGTGCTGGGACATTTGTTGAGCTCGGATTCGGCTTTAACTAAACCAGTTCGAAAAGCGAACAGTAACTCATGACATAATCTTATAAAAAATCCTCATAAAACGCAAGCATATTATAATTTAATTTATTTTTCTGAACAAGCCTGACGTGATAGAAGATCTTGTGACCTCAGTATGCGAGCTTTATCGTCCTCGATGACCTATGCAGAACATTGCCCTATAACAAGGTACAAAAAACATTATGTGACGGATTGACTATAATGAGGTTATGCTTACATAAAAGATAAAAACGATTTTCAGGATTTCTTACATCCGAGATACAAAAAACCCATATCCCATATGAAATTTGACTATTGTGTTAGATAAATTGATACGATGGAATTTTTTTAGCTCGGATTCGGCCTTAAAGAACCAGTTCAAAAAACCAAAGTACCTCATGGCATAACCTTGAGAAAAACCCCATGAAACATAAATAGTTAATTTAATAATAATAATTTAATACTCATTTATAAAAATACCGTACAACCACGACACAAACAATCATTTTTGATTAAATAAAATAATTTTAAGGATTTGCACATCCGAGATACAAGAAGACCAAATAATTACATGAGTTCTGACGTCACTTAAGATCCATGCAATAGATACTTTGAGCATTATCTCAGAAAACTTATGTGCTACGAACTTTATTGAACTCAGGATTTGGCTTTGAGCGAACTAATTAAACAAAAATCCAAAACACCCCATAATTAAAACACCCATTTAGCAATTTTATTTGTTTATTTATCTGAATAACCGGAAGTGCTAGAGATTCGTATTAGAGCCATACCAAATGTGGAATTAGCATATGCCTACAAGAAAAAACCATATGAATCTTATATTCCGTTGCCGTAGGAAGTATATGAATCTAGTCGGACGATGAAAAAAAAAGATTTTCAGGATTTTTACTTCCATAGACTACAAGAAAGTAAATCACTATGAGGTGCTTTGACGTCACATTATCCCATACAACTCTAAGAAATACATGATGTGCTGGGGTTTTTTTTGACAAGGGATACGGTTTCAGCAACCACAAGTGCCTCATGATATCTCACGCAAATGCCGCTAGTCCGCATCTAAAAAAAAATGGTTATGGGTATACTGAAACACCATGGAATTTTCATGTTAGCGATAATCGAAGTAGAACGTCATCATGAATTTGGTATTTAGTATGCAAGTCAGTATTTGTGTGTGCCTGTTAGATCTGTTTCATTGTTCCATAACATCTACACGTTCTTAGCCAATTGCTAAAGATCTTATACTAGAAAACGCTCGTAAAAGAATTATCTTTCACTTTAAATCTTTTTATAATTATAAATTTATTAAGTTAACATTTTTTTCATTAATAAAAATCCATCTGAAAATATGTAATTTTTGAAAGATGTTCACTTGGGCTGCCTGCAACTTCAATAATTTTTATTAAAGCTGTACATATTATTGTATATATCCATGTAAAGAAAACATTAATACCTTTCGATCTTATCATCGTTCATAACGATCATTTTGTTCACGAGATATTAATGAATAACTGACCAAAGTGCTTTTAAACATGTTTTTTGAAAAAATGCCGAAAAAGCTGCTTAGTAAAAAACAAAGATTGTTTGTTTTCCGGCCCAAAATTACCGTAAAAGACACTTTTTTAAAAAGATTCATTTTTAAAAACTAGTCTAGTGTAATTCACAACTTGTTCAAGCCATAGTTTAGTTAAATACCAACTTAATGTTGACAGCGAGTTTGACAATATTTTAGCATTTTTTAAACTTATAATTCTAAACATTTTTAATCAGTAGTTTCAATAAATTGTTGTTTTTATACTTTTATTTATTTTGTTAATGAACTTGTTTGGAATTAAGCATAATTTTAACCGCCATCCAGAAATGTTATTTATTTGATTGGTAATTTCCAAATTTGTAGCAGGAAGTCGCCACCCAAGTCGGCAACAGCATGAAAAAAAAAAGACTTTTAGGTTCTATTCTAATATCCAAATCATCTTCTAAATTCGACTTCTTTGTATTCTGAGGCTTAGAAAATCTTTAATTCTACATCTTGGCATCAAGATGTCAAATATATTATTACTTATTTCAAGCACGAAAAACAAAATTTTTTTGTTTTATCTCTCTCTCTAGAGGTAAAAATTGGCAAATACTGCAAAACGTTTTACACCTCGGAAAAATTCGCAATTGTTTAATCAGGTTTCATGCTGGATACAGATAGATATTCTTAGGACTTTATGACGATATATTCGTTTGGATTAACAACTTCACTCGCAACAAAAATAATTCTTTAAATATTAAAAAGAGAATAATCTACATTTATAGAACTACAATTTGAAAAGGAAAATAAATGATGACGATGAGCACGGTCCCAGGAGACATCATTTTTAAATAAAAAAAAAAATTTAAATCGAATGAAAATAGAAACAAAACTAATTCTTTCAAAAATTGTTTAGAATAATCTATATTTTTAGAACTAAAATTTAAAAAAGAAAATAAATGATGACGATGAGCACGATGAGCACGCAAAAACACTATTAAATAAACTTACAAATTAAAAACGAATGAAAATAACAATGAAAAAATGATTCTTTTAATATTATACAGATAAATCTATATTTTTAGAGCTAACAATTTACAAAAGTAAAATAAATGATGACGATGAGCACGGTGCCAGAAACAAACATTTTTAAATAAAGATAAAAAACATTAAAAACGAATAAAATTAGCAACAAAAATCAATGCTTTTAAATATTAATAAAGCAATAATCTATATTTTCGCCAACCACAAAAGGATAAATACCCAATTAGAACTACTGTACGCTAAAATTCGCACAGAAAATAAGTCATGATGAAAGGCACGGCGATGTCAAGAAACTTTTTGCATATAGTATAAATAAAAATATTTACCTTTTTAGGTAAGATAAATATTTATGTTTTTATGCACATAAGTATATTTTTCCTAATTTTTTTTGGACTTACTCAAAGACTGCTTACTATGCCACAAAATCTTCACCAGAAAATAAATCTTTGCGATAAACATGGCAAAGCAAAACATTTTCTTTACATAGTATAGATATATGAAAAAAAGGATGAAAAATTTGATGTTTTATAGTTTTTGGTCCTTTTAGGTCGCGTATATTTTTCTTAACCTCAAGACCAAATTTTTTTTTGGCCGTCTCAGCACTTTGTACAAAAGAATGCCACCATATTTCTATTTCGAGTTTGGGTTTTCATATTTTAAAGGATTGGAAGTACTTCCTCTGTTGCATACACTTGCACCATTTGAGTATACACTTTTACCCTACTCGTAAAGGGCATAAAAACAAAAAAAGTCTAAAAAACGTTGGGTAAATCTATATCAGACGTCCATAAACATTTTCTGTCAGTGGTATGACATAACTTCAAAAAATCTCATAAAACGAAGTATTTGCCAAAATATTTCAGAAAACTGTAGGAATGGACATTTTTGTTGACCGAGAATTCAGAATCAGCGACTCCCACAAGATATATAGAAAATCATTGCCGCTCGACCGATCTAAAATATATGGTTACGGGTTACTTGAAGGTAATTTTAGATATCGGTCTAATCTTAGGACCTCGGTAGGCTAGCAGATAGTGTGCTTGCTCACCAGACAAGAGGTCGTGGGATCGTTCCCCACTCATGATGAGGTATGACCCTTGGAAAAAGAAAATCTTAGATCTCTGACGGAAATTGGCTGGAAATTCGAATAGCTTAGAAATGTAGCGGAAACATGTCTGTCATATTTTCTGGTTACATTATACAATTTTTCCCTGATTTTAGAGATCTTTCCGAAATATTCGTATAAGAATTCTCTTTCAGCTTACAGCTTAACATCATTTTTCAACGACCTCTTTCGTTAATAAAGGTTCAAAATTTGTTATTTTGCAAAATGGTCGAAAATTATAGTTTTTTAAGACTTATGGTTGGTGGCAACTTCTGTAATTTCTATAATAATCTATATTTTCATCTTTCAAGTCGATACAAAATATTACTCACAAGATGTTAACGAAAAATTAAATCAAAGGCCCGATAGCAAGTTATTCGAAAATATGTCAAAAACGGTGGTTCTGAAAAAAAAAGCTTGTAATTTTCTTGTTTCACGACCCGAAATTACCCTAAATACACTTGTTTATGAATTCAAATTTTTCGTGTAAACTAGTGTACTGTAATTCACAACTTGTTCAAGCAATAGTTTAGTTAAATGCCAGCTTAAAGGCGATTTATTATTATTATTACTAGTTAATTTTTTACCATTTTATAAGCTTATAGTTCCCAATATTTTTCAATTGGTGCTTTCTTTTTTTCAACTGCCAGTTCCTATATATTTTGTTAAAGTACTTGTTTGGAAATTTGGAAATTTGGCAATAGTAGACATAACGACAATCCAATGTACAATAATTTCTTTTGCCAAGCACAAAAATTCACAATAAATATTATTTATTTGACATGGAATTAAAAAAAAAAAAAATTGCAAATTTTTTGACTCAATAAAATATTTCATTTGCTTTTTTAGAAGCTACCATAAGACTAGAAAATTAGGTTTTCTTTGATCAGTTGCAGCGATTCCCAAAAAATTATATAAAAGATGTTGTGCGACTACGAACCTCAAAAAAAAGGAGATGGAATTTTTTTTTTCAGGTACATCTCTTTTCTTACACCTCGGAAACAAGAAAGGCCTAAACCTCAAGATCCAAAAGGCGATTTTTTACAGATGTCTTGAAATGGCATATTTCGCTCAAAAGTTCTCAGTTTATTTTATTTAATAACTGTAGAGAACTTAGATTTTTGGTATGTATAGGAATAAGGATGAAAATTCAATACTAGGGGACTCCACACCCTGTATGCTTCATTCCACAACTCGTAACTCTTCTTTCTTCATATAAACATCTCTAGATCGACAAAAAATAAACTTCAGACTTCAATGCATACCAAATGCCACGATAATCATAATCATAAAAATAATTTTCAATGACAATTTTAAAGCCACGTAACAGACATTTAAGTTCGGGGGTCTCTTTTTGTTGACAATATTTAAATTTCTCACGATGCTCCTTAATAAGCAAACTTGGATATAAAATTTCAAACCAAAAGTCTGAGAGACAGAGCCAGTACGAAAGCCAATCTCTGGGTTCAAGTATGAGCGCCATCTGTTGGCGACAATATGCGTGGCACTTATTGCCACTTTGGTTGACATGCGAAGCAGGCTAATAGGTGAGATACTCATAAACCGGCAACATCCGCCATTGTAGTCACATCTTTCGCCCGTTTTACTTTCATGCAACATTTCGCCTGTTGCCAGGCGCCAATTTTTATTATTTCTGCTGATCCAGGGTGGAGAGAGTAGAGTAGGTAACCCCCTGGAAAAAAGTTACCGAGCATTCTTGACTTTTTACTGACATTTTTGGGTTGAAAGTTTATGTTTTATATGCTGCAGCATGTGCGGCAGCAGCAGCTGCCAGTGTGTACTTGTGTGCGTGGGTGGCAGAAGCAAAAGAAAAATCTCAACCTAAAAATGCAAAAGCAAGAAAATAAAGTATAAAAGCAAAAGTCGTGCTAAAGCAGCACAAAACGCATAAAAATAAGTAAAGGAATTTAGTGCTATAAGGTAGCATAGAAATAATGCAAAGCAGCTAAATCTGTGTAGGTGAAGTTGCCACAAATACGCACACACATACACATCGAGTGTGTACACACTGCAAGTTGCAACACGTTTTGAAGCCGTTTCATTGCTGTTGCAACCATTAAAGGTGGTACGTTCTATGTTGATGTTTTTGGAGTTGTTGCATTGCGGATTTCGTGTGTTTGCCACAAAATGTAAAACTTGCGGCAGTTCTGTTGCTTACATACATGCATGTGGCATGCATTCTATATGAATGTGTGTGTGTTTGTACAACTGCCTCAAAACCCAGAGAAAATGCGAAAATTTATGCACTTGTGGGATTTTTTTCTATAGCATTTTCTAGTTTTTAGTATTTTTATGCTGTTGTACTGCTTAGTTTAGTACCTGTTGGTATTTTTTTTATTTTTGGGAAATTTTTAAAATTATGAGCTGCTTTGATTTAAGCCCTTTGGGTTTTGGCTGCATATTGTTTGTATTCGATTTGGTTAAACTAACAGCAAAAGGCAAACGAAAGGAAAGTCGATTTTTGGTATAAAATTTTTTAGTGGGTTGTTAAACAACAAATAAAATAAGCAAAAAGTTTTTTTTCCATATTAGTTGGTATTTCTGGCTCATATTTTGGAAATGTTTGATTAACACTAAAACAGCAAGCCATATCGGAATTAGAAATTCCGGCTACAGCAAAAGTTCTGTATAATATATTCGGAACTACGGATAAATGATGGCATTTACAAACTTAATTTATTTCAAATTCAGCAGCTCGTGAGGCTCAAAATATCGAATTAATTAAATACAAACTTTGTCTATAACCAGCGTTCATTCGAGCGCCTTCAAACGATACCTCATTTGTCAAATTCTGACAAGCGACTGAGAAGTTAGAAGCAAACAGATAAACATACAAAAACTTTTATGTACATACTGGTCAAAGAGAAAATTATCTTTTCTGCCGCGCCTTGGCTGGCTAAAAAATTAACAAGAATTGTTTTTATTGCAATAATTAAGTTCATTGATTTTTTCTTCGTCAAATAGTAAGAAATTTTTTTCAGTGTGACCCTTGTTTTTTGTATTTTAGGATCATTTTCCATTCACCTTCAGTCTTTAGCTATTGCAGAGTGCACACCCAGCTTAATAGCAAGAAGAAATTCTCAAGAAACTTTATCAAGCGATTAAGAAGTTAGAAGCGAACAAATAAACATACAAAAACTTTTATGTACACACTGGTCAAATAGAAAATACCCTTTTTTGCCACGCCTTTGCCGGGTAAAAAATACACAATAAATGTTTTTATTGCAATAATAAATATAAATAGTCAGAATTTTTTTTCAGTGTGACCCTATTTTTTTTAATATTTTATGATATTTTTCCTTTCAGCTTCAGTCTTTAGCTATTGCAGAGTGCACACCCAGCTTAATAGCAAAAAAAAATTCTTATGAAACTTTATCGTCGATTCGACGAAGATTAACTTTTAAGTGATTTTTTTAAGTATTGCTAAAAATTTGTCATAATCAAAATTATTTTTGCCTTGCCTTGGTCAGGTAAAAAATAAAGTAGGTATATTTTTCAGTGTATTTTTTAGTATAGGTTCATGGAATTTTTCAATTCGAATGGTCTTATTTGAATTGACGAAAAAAATTTGTCAGTGTTTCCCTACTTATTTTTTATTTTATTATTTTTTGTGCAGCTCCAGGCGTCGGTAAGCTATTTTAAAGTGCATACCAAGCTTAGTAGCAAGTAGAAGTTCTTAAAAACTTTGTCGTCGATTCGACGAGGATAAGCTTTTGTGTAATTTTTTTTTAAGTATTGCAGAAATTTAACTTATTTTTGTCTCGCCTTGGTCGGATAAAAAATTAACAAGAATTTCTTCTTTGCAATAATTAAGTTCATGTATGTGTTTAACCTTTATGGTTTTCGTAGAATTGAAATCAAAAATTGTTCAGTGTGTCCCTACTTTTCAATTATGCTCATTCTAGTTGCAGCTCCATATGTCGATTAGCTTTTGTAAAGTGCATACCCAGATTAGTAGCAAGTAGACGCTCTCTAAAGCTTTGTCGTCGATTCGACGAGGAAAAAAATTTGTGTCATTTTTTTAGTAATGCTGAAATTTCTCTTATTATTGCAATGCCTTGGTGGGGTAAAAAATTAACAAAAATTTTTTCTATGGAATAATTAAGTTCATGTATTTTTTTAACCTTTATGGTCGTAGTTGAATTGACGTCAAAAATATTTCAGTGTATCCCTACTTTTAAATTATATTCATTCGCGTTGCAGCTCCAGACGTCGATTAGCTATTTAGAAGTTCATATCCAGCTTAGTAGCAAGTAGAAGCTCTCAAAAACTTCGTCGTCAATTCGACGAGGAACAACTTTTGTGAAATTATTATAAGTATTGCTAAAATTTCGCTTATTTTTGCCTCACCTTGAGCGGGTAAAAAATTAAGAGAAACATTTTACCATTGTTATAATTAATTTCAAACATTTTCACAGTAAACTTCGTCGAATCAACGGAACATTTTTTCAGTGTGTCCCTATTTTTTCATGATGCTCATTTTTGATACAGCTAAAGACGTCGATTTAGTATTGTAGATTGCACACGAACAGCTAAGTAAAAGTAATCAAAAGCTTCGTCGTCAATTCGACGAGGAACAACTTTTGTGTCATCTTTTTTTAAGTATTGCTGAAATTTCTAATTTTTTGCCTCGCCTTGATCGGGTAAAAACTAAGAAGAAATTTTGTTCATTGCAATAATAAAATTCATGTATTTTGACTCTAATAGTCTTCGGCGATTCAACGACAACATTTGGTCAGTCTGTACCTCTGCTAAAGACGTCGATTAGCTATTGTAGAGCTAAGTAGGCCTTGTACAAGTAAATGCTCTACACAATTTTCTAAACTTAAATAAAATCTCAAACCAAATCTAGTTTTCTTTGACTGCCAAGCCAAATTTGTCACTATCAAAAAATTATTCTCTAAAATTCTTTTAAAATCATTTCAAACTTTTTCTGATTTTATAAAAAATTTTAATCATGGATACTACCAAGGAGATTATCATTGATGTTATCAAGGATTTTGTGCCATTTTCGATTGTGTGGCTTATGTTACACATGGTATCAAATTCTTTGCCGATACATCTATTGTCCTGCTTGAAATATGGCATTGAGTTGACATTCTTAGGCCGGCGGTTCGTTAAACTTGTAGATGTCCTTAAGTTTTATTGGTATAGCAAGAAGGCAGAGGAATTGGAAGCAAAAATCAAGATGAACTTGGAGAAGAAAGAGCAATATGAGAAGGAACAAAATTTTCAGATGGCAATACGCACTTTGATAGAATTAATCAAACAGTCAAGGGAGCTTGATAATCTGAGTGAAATACGAAAAAGTATTGTGGCTCAGTATAACACTTTTTACATTTTCTAAACGCAGTTTTTACTGATTATCGATGTTTGTTAAATTTTTAAATATTTGGTTCTTAAAAGAAGATTTATAAGAAACACAATTGAAGCCTTGAATTACCTCTACAAAGGCAGCTGAAGCAAATAATTTGGAACTGATCGTAGTCGTTGCGACGAAGAGTAGAAGAAGTGTACTTAAAGTAAGAATTAGCAACTGGGATTAAAATTAGTTGCTAAAATTGTGTGACTTATTAAGCTGCTATGGAAATAAATAAATTTTATAAAAAAATTTAAAAAAAATTGCGTCAGAAGTCAAATTTTTTTTACTGAGGAAAAGAGGCTTTAAAAATTGTTATTACACGAAGTTTTATAAAAATCGTTGGCCTTGTTAACTTTTAAAAGTTGCTCCATCTGTCGATAAAGCTTTAATTTTTGATCTCTTCCCATATTTATTTCAGTCTGCGTAGGCTTCATCTATTGCTAAAATCTAATAAAAAAAATAGTATAAACTTGTAATTTTTATATTAAATTAGCTAAACCAAATAATTTATAATTTATCGTAGTCGTTTCGACGAAGCATGGCCTTGATGGTATTTAATTAAGAACAAGCAGCGAGGCTTAATAAAAATTGTTTCTTTGCTCCAAAATTCCAATTTAATTATTTGCATAGCTTTCTGACAATTAAATTGCTGTAAATAAAAATTAATGCTATAAAAAATTAAAAACCATCAAAAGTCTGAAAAAGTATATTTTTTGTTTGAGCAAATATTTTCCACGAATTTTTAAGGAAAACCTGTTAGTTGCTACAGCTTATATGTCGCAAAAGTTTTAGTTTTTCATCTTCTCTCATAGTTTTTTAAATCTACTGCTAAAATTTTCTTTAAAAAAAATAATAAAATCTCTTATCGCTGAGCAGCTTTTAACAGTTCCAACCCATTTAAGCCCATATTTAAGCCATCGATCGAAAATCCACATTTCATATTTGCACCTTTTTTTTGGCCCAAACAAAACACTTTTATTCTTAACGTTTTTCCAGTTTTTAATGGATTTCATGCGGTCTGTACTAACGTGGCTTGGATGTTGGCTTTAAACGTGTGTTGTTGGTATTGGTTTGGTTTTTGTGTGTGTTTGGGTGTGTGTGTTTGAGCGTGTATGTGTTTGTCTGCTTATTTGCATTTGACTCGAAGTGGTTATCCATGTCAACGGTGTCGGCTTTGGGTCAGCCAGCTTTCATGTCATTGCCCTCGAGCTCCACTTCAGTCCTGTCTGCCTGACTTGTCTCCACTTGAAGGTCTGCTCGAAAAAATCCAAAAAAAAATCTCATTCAAACGGGAGACTCCGTTCGAAAAAGGTCAACAGTGGCCATAAGTAGAGAGAGAGAGGACCTGCTGCTGGTGCAGAAGAAAGTCAAGCAATTAGTGTCACCTCGTAAGTGAGGCACCATTTTTGGGCCTATGTCTGCGGTTCGTGGAACAACTTGACAGTTCAGTTCGGTTCAGTTTAGTTTGCTTGAGTTCAGTACGGTTCAGTTGGAACAGAGTTTGGTGCAGCTGTTGGGCAGACAGTTGTTGAGATTTGCACAAAAAATAGAAAAACCAACTCTAGCATGTTCCCTAGATAAGCTACAAATGCGATAAGGGCAGACAAGTACATATGCATATTGTAGCCCTGACATTGCGAACTTATGTTTATGCAAATGAGTTGAGCAAATTTGTTGTTGTTATTGTTATCATTTGTTATTGTTAGCTTAAACTTTTACCTATGTTATATGGCTTGTCATTCCACTTCCAATCACTTAACTTTTAACTTCAGACTGAGTTTCATATTTCATTTCAAAGTTTGTTGTCAAATTACCTGAAAATATATTTAAATATTTCTGACAAAAATGTGGCACACTTAAAGCGTCTCTTAAATATTTGATATAAAATCCGAAAAGCAAATGTCATGCACACATTAACACTTATCTGCACGGGCATGTGCACAACCTAGTTTCAATTTAATTACGCATACGCCAAGTGCGCCAAAATGAGGCAACAACATCTGAGCTTGTTGTTAGTGGTTTCTGTTGTTGTTGTTGTGGCGCTCTTGGCAGACTTGCAAAAAATATGCTAAATGTTAAAGAGCAAGAAAAAATGTACTTTGAAGTAGCTAAAATTTGATACTCTTTAGTTGGGATTTTTTTGTAGAGAACTCCGTTTTTGTTCTCGTTATAATAAATTTCTGTATAATGAATTTTCCATATTTTCGTTATAGGAAACTACAATTGTTTATTTTCTGGCAAGAAATAATTTTAAAAAAATTTAATTGAAATGAGTTATCTAATAATTTAAAATAAAATAATGGAGAATTTAAAAATAATTGCATATTTTTTAGTAGAATTCCAGTTTAACATATTAAAATACAATTAATATAAAGGTATTCTGTCTGGAAAAATCATTTATTGGAATTAAAAAAAGATTTTTAATTTAATAAAAAAATCATTATTAATAATTAAGTTTACATTTTCCAAATCAAATCATATGAACAATAAAGCCTGTTTAGGACAAGGTGTTTAGAATGACATTATATCTTTATTTTTTATATGCTTTTTTTGAGAACGAAATAAATTCCATAATGGGAATTGTCGCAAATTGGTTTTAAGAGCCAAAAAATGTTAATTCTATTCCATAAGTGACCTATTAATTTTTATTAAAATGTTATAAAAGGATTAAATCTACATGCTTTAGTTTGACGGGAAGATAGTAGGTAGATAGAGGAGATGAGATGAGATGAGTTGAGATGAGTTGAGATGAATTGAGATGAGTTGAGTTGAGATGAGTGGAGATGAGTTGAGACGACTTGAGATGAGTTGAGATGAGTTGAGATGAGTTGAGATGGGTTGAGATGAGTCGAGATGAGTTGAGATGAGTTGAGATGAGTTGAGATGAGTTGAGATGAGTTGAAATGAGTTGAGATGAGTTGAAATGAGTTGAGATGAGTTGAGATGAGTTGAGATGAGTTGAGATGAGTTGAGATGAGTTGAGATGAGTTGAAATGAGTTGAGATGAGCTGAGATGAACTGAGATGAGATGAGAAGGGATGAGATGAGATATGAAAGATGGAGATGAGAGACCATTTGCTTTTCCGGCTAGGAATGAGGTAGTTAAGGGGGAAGATGTTTGAGCATTCAATGAAACGCAGCTTAACAAAGTGGGATTAAGAACATGTTAGTGGTTTTGAGGTTTTAAATCCGAATCCATATTTTACTTGATGTCCACATGAAGATGATTCTTCTTTTTCTTATGCCCGGTTACTCCTAGTGGAGCATAGAGCCATTGTGGTTTCGTTTCTTTCTAAAATTCGGGGCATGCACCTCCAAATCCTTCGTGCACGCTGGCGAAGCAGGTGCCATTGAGGTTTACTTTCATGTTTATAAAAACATGTGGAGGAGCAAGTTCTGACAATGAGTCAGGCTCAAAGTCTGTCTTGACAACTCTTCTTCAGTGACAGGTCAAGGCCACGCCCAATCTAGAGAACAAATGTCTTAGCAGCTACTGACTCCCCTCACCTGGCCAAGTTGACGATCCTCTAGAGGGCCAAGATGATGATGCATAAGAATTTACTCATTTTAAGCAAGAAAGCTTAACTTGATAGGGGATTGCGCGGGTTAGAGCAAGACTTATTTCGATGAGAGATGAGATAATATAGCAGATTCGGGGAAAATGTTGGTTAAGCATATTTCCTTATGATATATAATCTTTTTCAATCTAGCGGCCATAAATGAACGCGAATAATATGCGATAAGTAAAAATAGAAAAACAGGTATTGAAAGATTACTTTGCTGGAAATATCGGTTAAGACTAAAAAGATTTCTTTAGCAGAAATGCGATGTCTTTTGTCATAACAAGACTAATAAGACCAGAAACGTTAGTAATAAAATTTCACCATCTTATAGAAGAGATGATCAATATTTATTAAGCTCCAAGTTTCCCGATTTATGTCTTTGTCTTAACATGTATAAAATATGGAAAAGGACAACAAGCGGACTAAATGACATGAGATGAGATGATATTAATTCAGATAACTTCTTTGACGAAAATGTTTGATGAGCATAAAATTATATTTTGGCAAGGTCAGATAAGACTAAAAAGATTTCTTTAGTAGAAATGCGGCATCAGAAGAACGAAAATTACGTCTTTGGTGAAAACGTATTCTGAACAGCCAGAACTAAGTTCCTATTAGACATTAGCAATATAAGTTCATCATCTTATAAGAGAAACGAGGCTATATAACTCTGTTGAAAAATTTTTATAAACTTTCCGACTTACGTCTTCGTCTAAACTCTGGCAGTGTATAAAATATGGAAAAAAGAGAAAAAAAAATACTAAAAATACTCAACACTACTAATGAGCAGGGCAGATAGTAATAGCACACCTACACACTTAAACATACACACATACAGACAGACCTTAGTGTATATCACACACACATTATGCAAAAGGCGTCAAAAAATGTTTTCCACATATATTCCACTTGCCTTGCTCTTTACTTCTTTACTTATTCATTGCTTTGCGTTCATCCTACTTCTTCATTTACTCCTACCCTGCACTTTTATCTCGCATTTGCTGCCTTTCCTCATTTTATTTTTGCTTCTAGGCTACATTTTATTTTCATTTTATGGAGCACTATTTGCGCTCCTTCTTCGTATCCCAGTTGCTCTTGTTGTTGTTGTTGCCTTTGCGCCTCTGTGCCTGCAGTTAATGTAATATAACCATCATCAGAGCAGAACTTGGCGTTCCTAACTAGAGAGCCAGAGCTAGAACCGGCGGAGCTGTTGCCGAAGCCGGTTTTGGAGCTGTTCCTGGCGCTGTCTGCATGGGGCTTTAATGGCTTGCGCTGTAAGATATGCTACAGTATTTTCTTCTATTTTTTTCTTTGTCCTGACATTGCCGTGACTTGCACGAAAATGAAATGATTTGTATTCGTGTGAAAATAAATTATGTGCAAGTATTTTAAATACGCGTAGATTTTACATTTTTTCGCATTTTCGCTCCAAAATGAGCGCGCAATTTTTCACTTCCCAGCTGTATGACAATAGACCAAGACAAACAAAAAGCTGCTTTAAGGCAACTTGCATGCAAGTTTTTCACCCCCCATCATTTCTAACATAATGAAAATGTCAAAGTGAAAGTAGTAAAATTTACATAATCTATGCGCTGAATACAACAAAAAAGCTTCAAATAATAATAGTTCCGAGATAGAAAGAAAGAGAGTGAGCGAGCAAGGAAGCGCATAAAAGAACAAACGCTGAGTGCAAGCAAGAAAAAGATAAACATTTGATTAAGCGTATTAGGAACAGGGACAGGGGTGCGGGACTAGAGTGGGGCATGCAAATGCCTCAGGTAGACAACACTGGTTCGTCGTGGCATGCAATATCTTATTAGAAGCGAAAAATATTAACATAGCAGCTCGTAAGTCAAGCGGGTCCGATACGAGGGTTGCTTTTGATTATACAGAAATGGAGTAAGGAAATTAAAAATGAAGATTGAAAGTTGCTTGAGCCAACTTTGATCGATAGAACTGCTCCATAAAAGACCCACAAAGCAGCTTTCGATAGCCCAATAAGAGATCGCGTAAATGCCGCAATGCCTGAGCTCGGTATCCCTGCGAAGCTGATAAGGCTTTGCAGAAAAACGTTGAGTAATTCCTGCAGCTCCGTCAAGGTAGGAACGGACATCTCCGAGCCTTTTGATACCGTGCGAGGTTTCAGACAAGGCGACCCCTTATCATGCGACCTCTTCAACTTCGTCATGGAGAGCGTTCTGCGGAAGTCAGGCGTGCATCGCAATGGCACTATCTTCTACAAGAGTGTCCAGCTCCTTGCGTACGCCGACGACATCGACATCATTGGGCGTACCAAGCGAGATGTCACTGCGGCCTTCAGTGTAATCGAACTTGAGTCTGCGAAAATGGGTGTGGCGGTAAATGAGGGCAAAACGAAGTATATGCTGTCGACAAGCCGATTACGGCCGACAGCTATACTTTCGATGTTGTCAAGGAATTCATCTACCTTGGCACCGCCGTTACCACCGACAACGATGTCAGCCTGGAGATCAAGCGCAGAATCACACTTGCCAACAGGTGCTATTTCGGTCTCAATAGGCAATTGAGTAGTAGAGAACTTCGAGTTGGCGATGACTACCGCATCCGTACCAACCAGAAAGCTGTATGAGCTCTTCAACGACATGGACGTTGCTCAGCGTATCAACATCCAGAGGATTGTATCCGGATTCGCTGGCTCGGGCATGTCGTTAGGATGGGCGAGGATGCTCCAGCTAGACGTGTGTTCGATGCGGTAGTCAGCGGCCTTCGGCGGAGAGGACGACCGTGTTTGGTTTGGAAAAGACCAGAATTTAAGATTTGCTAGACAGTAATCAATTCCCTGATCAAAATTACCAAACCTGCACTGAGCTTAAAGAAATTCAATTTGTAGTGATGACATTTATAACATACAGTTCAAATTAGTGACCGATCTTACAATGCCTTCAGTGCATATGAAGCAGACGTAATATTTATTTACCATTTAATCGCTTTTACGTAATATTATTCAATAGGCAGGCAACGTCTGTATTTGGCGATATATTACGTATACGTAATTTGATTCATGTCTAGCAACGTCTATCTCTAACCTACATATTACGCCATTGTGCGCATACGTAATTTTTGATTAAGCACTACAATGCGTATACGTAATATTATTAATAAGTCTGCCAACATCTGTATATGGCGCTACATTGCGTTTACGTAATTTTTTGTATAAGTTAATCAAGCCTAACTATACCATCCATATTGCACTACTTTACTTATATAAAGGAACTTAATATAGATTTCATAGGGGGCACCATTCATAATCTCAGCGGAAGTTACAAAAGTAGATTGGAAGCTCATCCTTATTCGTTGGCCTGTGCCCTTGCAGGTCATAGACCAAGGTGAATTGATTGAAACAGATTACACCCATCCGATCTACAACACCAAAAAATATTGTAAAAAATCATAAAACTATTGAAAATCATTTTTAATATTTCACACAATATCACAGCACCATGTATAGTGATTAACCTGGCTATTTCCTATTGGATTATAGCCTTAATTTTAAATTAGCTGAAAAAACATTCCTTTTAAAAATTCCGTATAAAATCTTGACGCTCAAAACCAACAAATTGGATTTTGGCAACGTTCAATTCTTTAATGCACAAACGATAATCGCCTTGGGGGCTTAATTTTACCATTTTAAGCTTAGACAAACTCTAACTTCAAAAACTAAGCTTTTATCTTTCAATCAGGAATACACACAGCAACCCTCTCATACCTGTAAATGGAGCACAAGTTCGACAGCGTAGGGTTTGTTTCTTCTCTACTACGTCAGTTCCAAATGAAAATGCATTTTAAATGCCAGCTAACAAGAAATTACATAGAACTTGGCAATAGCCAAAGTGCTGCGCAAATGTTAACACTACAAATTGAAGAAACCAAAGTGGAATACGGCCAAAAGCAAAAAAAAAAAAAACCAGAAAGGGTGAAAAACCTTTAAAGTTAAACAAACAAGCGTATTTCCCATCAGTAGTGACCTAGAACTAAGTTAGCTTAGTGGGTAAATTTACTATGCCAGACAGTAATCAAGAGCTCTTTACGGCATGGAGTCAGCCCAGAAAACAATTCAAAATCCTAAAAGATAAGCTCAATAAAACTGTCGCCTTGCCACTTAGCAAATACATTTGCATACTTTTTGGCATACATACACAAACACATACAAAGACACACTCATACACATGTAGCTTGTAAAATATACTTATACAAAGAAAACTGCAGAATCAGCAAAAATAAAGTGTTTGCCTGGCTGGGTCGAAACATTTCATTCATTTCATATATTCAAATGTGCAAAATATTCATTTATATATATATACTATATATGTATATGTAACATATATTGTACATTTTAGTCTGATTCAGAAAACTGAAAGAGTGTTGGTAAAATGTTGTGGGTACAAAGGGGCGCAACAAAACGAGAGTTGGGCTACTGAAATGTAACAAAACGTGGCGCTTAAACATGAAAGGAAAATGCAAACGTCATCGACATAACATATGGCAACAACAACACCAACAACAACAAAAGCAACAAAGCATACAATAACATCAGCAACAACAACAACAACAACTGCAAGCTCTTACTTATGTATACATACACTATACATATATATATCTACTTGTATACAGAAAAAGGACTCGTATGATCTGTCTACAGTGCTCTGTGTGCTTTTGTTGTTGTCTGTTTTGTCCTTAAATTGGTTTAACCTTTTGAGCTGCCTGTCAGTTGGCCATGTAGCGCGCACTTAACTGGGCTTGATACACTCGAAAAATTAAAAAGATGTAAGAAACAGTCTGAAAAGCTCTAGACTGCTCTTATAAAATATAATATAGTCGAAGAAGAATTAAATATAAGCAAAAAAAACATCGTATCTCAGCTTTCAGTTCGACTTGAAGAAAAATGATTTCAAATATAATTTTCTAGAATTTTGGGCTCCAAACATTTTAAACTTTTATTCTTTTCCTATTGCTATTCTTCTCCTGTATTTGAATATAAAAGTTTCAAGAGCATCAAAGATCATATAAGACCAAAAAGGCTTATGCGAAATGTAGGATAAAGACGGTACTCAGATGGATGCACCGATCGATCTTTACTTAAATTTAAAATCGAATTTTACTCAAAACTATAAGGGTGCTATAAAAAATTATGAAACTTAAAAAATTACGTATACGTAGACTTGTGAGAGCGGTAAAAGTTGGTAGCCGGATAGATTATTCGATGTATTTGAATATAAACTTTATTATTTTATTATATTTTGTTTCAATTTATTTTATTTCATTTAAATTTATTTAAACTTATTTTATTTCATTTCATTTAAATTTGTCTTAATTTATTTAAATTTATTTTAATTTGTTTCAATTTATTCCAATTTATTTTAATTAACTTCAATTTATTTTAATTTCTTTTAATTTATTTCAATTTATTTAAAGTTATTTAAATTTATTTAAATTTATTTAAATTTATTTAAATTTACTTAAATTTTGTTAAAATTTATTTAAATTTATTTAAATTTATTTAAATTTATTTAAATTAATTTAAATTTATTTAAATTTATTTAAATTTATTTAAATTTATTTAAATTTATTTAAATTTATTTAAATTTATTTAAATTTATTTAAAATTATTTAAATTTAATTAAATTTATCTAAATTTATTTCAATTTATTTCAATTTATTTTAATTTATTTTATTCTATTACAATTTATTTTAATTTATTTTATTTTATTCGATTTTACAATATTTAGCGTGCAATACAAAATTAATTGAACAAAAATTACGTATACGTAACCTCGCCATACAAGTGCGCAAAAAGCAATTACCCAGTTCGATTTCAATTTTCTGAAACTATTTTGCATGTTTTCATTCTCTAATCGGTAATAAGGATATGAATGCGAATTAAGAGACATTAAGTATACGCACTGTCGACTCTCGTGAGTTGGAAAAGTAGGTAGCTAGATCGATTAATCAAAAAATCTATATTTAAATATTAAAACGAAATTTACTCTTTATTTCAAGCGTGCAATAATAACACTAAAAAATTTGTCTTTGTCGATAGTTTCTCATACCTTGGCACCACAATTTCCACCAGTGGTGGGGTGGTTGAGAGTCGTCTAAGGAAAGCGCGTTTAGCTTGTTCCGCATATGGAGAAACCAGCAGTTAAGCAGAAGAACAAAGCTGAGGATCGTCAATGCAAGCGTCAAATCCATCGTGTTGTACGGCGGCGAGATGTGGCTGGCCCCGCAGAGAATGATATCAAAAGTACAATCATTCGTCAACAAGTTCCTTAGAATTATATGTGGGATATTCAGGCCCAACATGATATCAAATACGTAACTATGGCACTACTCTAGTGAACCTCCTATCTGCACCCAGATAAGAACACGCAATTGGAGTTGGATTGGCCATGCTCTTAGAAAAGACCGAAGCAGCATCGTTAGGATGTCTTTGGAATGAAATCCCCAAGGTAGCAGACGAGTGGGAATGCCAAAGTCAACCTGGCATCGTACAATACTAACCGAAACGTCCCAACACAATATAGGATGGGACACAGCAAAGCAAACTGCGCCAAACAGAGTCCGATGGAAAGTTACTGTTGAAGCCCTAAGCTCCCTGGAGAAGTACTAAAAACTAAAATATTACGTTTACGCATTGTTGACTTGTGAGAGCGGTTAAACCAGATACTCAGATCAATTAATCGATGAATACAGATTTGAATATAAAATCGAATTTTACTCAAAATTTCAAGTTTACAACTCAAAATTATTAGACTAAAAAAAATTAAGTATACTCAATTTAGTCATACATGTGCGGAAAAAGCAATAAGTTAGATCGATAAAAATTCTCTGAACGTATTATGTATGCTGTCATTATCTTATCGGCATTAACAATATGACTACATCTAAGCAGAGGAGATGGCTTGATTTCCAGTCTACTCTGGTCTACCAATCCTTTTTCTAACTAACTAGCTACCTTCAGTTCATTATCTAATTGGCACTAATGATATCAATGCATCTAAGTAACGCTCTCTAAGGCTTTCTTTCAAAGCAGTCTTTCGATTTCCAGTCTACTCTGGTTAAGCTATCCTTTATCTATTTGACCATATACCTTTCAAATTGGTTCATTTATTGAGCTGAATTTCTGAAATTTTTTTATATTTTTCAAGCAGTTTCTCATGCCGGCTTATTTTCAACTTATGGCCAGATTGAGCTTGACTTGGCCATTAAGATTATTTGTTTTTCTCCAAGTGTACCGCACTTATTCATCCTGTCTCTCAATGTTTGCTTTAAATATAACTCATACATCTTTTGGTTTTGCTTCTTCTAGTTACTTTGTGGGATTTCCTAATAAAACATTAGCCAAAAAGCAGCTGCCAGGTTCTTCATGCAACAAAACGGGGCAGGGTTGGCAGACAGGCCGATAACGCCCACAAACGCAGACACATACACACACAGACACAGACTGACACACGGACATAACACAAACATTGTAGAGTCAAGGAAGAGCGCATTTAATATTCTCTTTCTGTAGCATTTATTTTAAATTTATGCTGATGTCTTGCATGGCAGTGTATTAGTGAGCTTGCAAATGACAAATACACTTACACACACACAGTCACACACACAGAGACACGTTTGTTTGCTCATGTAAATGTATTTGACGCAGTCACAATATGCTACATTTCCATAAATATTTTACAAAATTTACATAAAATGTTAAAGCCTCGCTCTCTTGTCTTGGCCTCTTGTCTCTTGCCTCTTGCTTTTTTTTTTGCATTGCAATGAAGTCAAGAGATAATTCACATATACAAACGCACACACTAATACAGGCGCAGCTAACAAAGCCAGCGGAAAATGAAAAAAATTAATTCATGACTACAAAAGTCAATTTTGTAAATCCACAAAACATATGGCTGCGAAAAAAGCAAAACCAACACAAATACAAACAGAGGAACACACGCATACAAACACAAGGAAAATATTGTGTAACACAAATGATGTGCGACGAATGTCAACATGGCGTATACACTATACATATGACAATGTATCTGTGAGTGTGTGCTAATGTTAGTGTGTGTGTAGCTGCGTGTATCTGTGTGGGTGGTTATGTATCTTTGATGTGGACCTTACTAGCGCGTGGCAAAACAAAATTAAAGCGCGTTGGGCCGCATGAAATTACATTAAACGCTAATGAGCTTGAAATAAAAGACATTTTATCTACAGGATTGAAATTTCTCTTCCAGCTTATGTGTGTATGTGTGGGTAGGTGTAGCTTTTGCTGTGCCTCTAAATGCACACAAGCAGCAAAGCATGTTGTCAAAACTCATTTAAAATCCCGAATCTTAGCTGTTTTTTAAAGCAGTAAGAAAAAAGTACAAAGTATCTGAAGTTTCGAATCCAAAGCTCTTTAAAAGGCTTTCAATCAGTTATGTTTCAAATTTGACTACATCAAGCCTTCAACAATATCCTTACCAACTCTACTTAATCAGTTCTGTCTTATAGACTAAAAACATGCTTGCCAAGCAGCACATTTCTTCCCAAATAAAACTCCTAATGATGTTCTCACTTATTTTCGCAAAAAAATGCTCAGCTTCTGGTACAAACGACTTGCCAGAGAGCTACAGCAAATATCACGTATACGCTACGTAACTTCATCCATCTGCTTAGCATTTTAAGCATACCAACTTGAAATACTTTTACATACTAAAATAATACGCATACGCAACGTTTAATTACATAAATATGCATGTCACATGCTCAGGTTGCTTTTGCACTTTTACCAAACTGATGTGCATTGCATCAGTAGATCCCAGATAAAACCTAGCACTACACATCCTAACCCCTAACCCTCCCGAACTCTTTGTAAGGGAGAACAGCAGCTGCTGTAATGTTAAACTCGATTTGACTGCAAAACATTTGCAAATTTCCACAACAATTTGTGAGAACTTACGAAACAGAGTAAAAATTGCTGCTGTTAAATGAACCAACAAAGTGTGTGCAAAGAGACTAAATGCACTGAAAGAAAAATGTGGCAATAATGTTAAATCAAGCAGATCTGTTACGCACATGGGAAATTATATATAAATAATAAAAATAAAATACGTAAAAATGTAAAAACAACCAACTTCGTGAACAAAACTTATAAGCTTTCTACGTATACTTGATGTGAAACCTTAACTTCTAAGAGAAAACTCTTTTTTTGGGATCAGCTAGAAAAAACTACGCACACGAAAAGAAAAATAAATTAACCTTAAACTTTTATCTTTCCTTAAAAAATAATGCAATTTCTTAACGTTGCGCTCAATTGTATCCATCGCCGCTCAATAACCCTCTGCTGGGTTCCGGGTCACTCAAGTGTCCTTGGTTACGACGCGGTGGACGAGTGCACCAGGCACGGCTCAGCACTGGCATCTAGCCTTGCGGTTACGGACATAAAAATACCATTCCAGGAAGCTGTATCGAAAAACAGGGAGTCGGGTAGAGCTCTGGTGAAAAAAGAATTTGACATGGTGTCCGGTTGACGCATCTCCCAAGCCCTCTGATCCAAAACTTACATCTAAACTCCTGCGATTCCATAAAAAAAGGACTAGGATGGTGGTAGGCGTTGTGAATGGGCACTGCACCATAGGCAATATGGCTGAGAAGTTGCATATTCCCCTCAAGATTTCTGCCGTAGCTGCATATATAAGGAAGAGACAGAAAACATCCACGACTTGCTCCGGCGCTTCTTAGAAGACGAACCAAGTTTCTGGGTAAACCATTCTTTTTCTGGTTAGCCAAGCCTTTGTACTCATAGCGGATCTGGCTGCTTCCGTCTGAGCTTCAAAATGGTTCTGTAACATGACACTTAGGCGATTAAGGATGTACAGTTTTTGATCCTCCTCCACAATCCTTCCCTTTTCTACAATTCCTTTCTTTCCCTTCTTTTAAATAGGCAAGATAATGGACATCATGGTCTCTGGGGGATCTCAATCACTATCTGAGCTGCCACCTAACCTAACCTAACCATAGACGAGAATAACTTCTAAGTTATCAACTCCACGAACAACTGCTTATGTGATATTACAGAAATAATAAAATCTGCGAGCTCAACATTTCTCTCGCTTTCAACGTTACTCAAGACACGCGTTCTCAACAGAATAGTAAAGCTCCGGATATTTAAAAAAATTGTAGCATTTTGCCGCCTCACAGCATTGTTCCTAATTTCTCACAGTGTACTCACGCAAACACACACACATTGAGTCTAACCATTCCATGTGTGGTAGTACATTATGCTTGCATTGTGCTAAAGTGTTGTTAAGTTTTTTAACCTCATCAATCGTCTACTTTACGACCAGACTACACAGGATTGCTCCTGGTTGTCTTGGTTGGTTTGGGTTTTTAGGTTTGCCGCCAGGCCCGGTTTTGGTATTTATTGAACACGCTGCGAAAAGTGCAGTGAGCAGCATTGAGTCTTTTTGCCGAGTCTGGCCTGGCACACATATTTTGTATGCGTATTTACTAAAAGGAAAATCTCATCAAGTGTCTCAACATGAGCTCCATGCAACAGAAAAGTATCTTCCCAGCACATTTTTTAACCCTGGTAGAGAGAGAAAAGCTTCCATATAACCCGCTCAGCATCAACCCATAGCTGATTTCTTTGGCTTTGTTGGATGTCGTTTGCATGTTGCTTGTGGCTGACTGGCTCGTCATGAAGTTCTCTATCTGTAAGATCAGTGACGTAGATAGAGGGAACTTAGAGGGTCATAGATTTCCCACAAGGGCATGAAAATAATTTTTGAAAAAATATAACTTTACGTTAGGAATATTAATGCAACATTTTTATTACTCAAGACGACCGCCTAAGAATGTTTCATCAAATTAACATTGCTTTAATATCGCTGCTTTCACAATTAAGCGGACTATGACAAATGTTCGAGCGCTGATGACTTAAAACAACTTCAAATATGTATGAAACCAATATCAAAACCTATATTCCAACCAGGGAGGAGTGGAATACAGGTGTACCAAGCCCAGCTGGCTCGAAAAAGATATACACGAAAGGTTCCAAGCTAGACGACCGTGTAGGTGGAGGCGTCTACGTTGAGGAACTCAGCGTTAGAACTGCTTTTCGACTACCGGACCACTGCAGTGTTTTTCAGGCAGAGGTCACTGCAATCCAAGAGGCAACAATAAGAAGCCTACAAGTTCGAAACAAGAACATTTGTATCTACTCGGACAGCCAAGCGGCTATTAAGTCCCTAGTTTCGATGACTTCGTGTATGAGGTCAGTGAATAGCTGCCGCTTGTTTCTAGAGCAGATGGCTGAGCAGTTTTCCATTCACCTCATATGGGTCCGACGACATTGGGACTTCGAGGAAAACTGTATGTCGCATGAACTGGCTAGACAAGGAACTACCAGCATCCTCCTTCAAGATAAGGAGGGCCCGGGAATACCCATGGGCAGCTGTAAACTGAGAATTAGAAATTTGTTCGCTCTCTGTGCAAATAAAACATGGAATCGGACATCGAACACATGTAGGATCTCACGGCAAACATGGCCGACTTACTGCAGTAAAAGAACCAAAGAACTTTCCTGTCTAAATAGATCAGAACACTAGGCTGTTATCCGTGTGATCACGGGACACTGGCTGGTGGGAAATCACGCATCCAGATTGAATGCTTCCCACCTCGACTTCTGTCGAAGCTGTGGCTATGAGGAGGAACTGAAGACAATGGAACACTTTTTCTGTCATTGCCCTGGGCTGGGCAGTAAAAGATTCAGGTTCCCAAAGTCACACTTTCTTGATGATTTATCTCAGGTCTCTGAACAGAGTACAAAATGCCTTTTAAGATTTATTCAGGCTGCCGGATGACTTCCTCACCTCATGTAGGGGACCTGTCAAGAGGGCTAGAGCGATGAAATGACTGACTTTAGCGGTATCGCAATGTGCCTATCCTTGGCCTAAGTGTCGCCCTAACGTAACCTAATGTCGCTACTTTCTAAAGGTTGTGAAGATCTCGGAAAGGATAATTCGCAGAATAATAAAAAAAATTCTAAAACACAAAATATTGTCTATAGTTCTGTAGTCGAATCTGTCACACAACAGAAAACAAGACTTTCAATGAAAAATTTTCCCTACCAAAAATATCAAGTATACGCCACATGCACCCCCAAGGCTAAGCCACTGCCTCATTGCAGTTGTAGATGATGCCTGGGCCACCCGCATGGCACATCACAAGGCAATGGCATTGGCATAGCAGCAAATCTGGCCGTAGAAAGTAATCTTAATGGCTTTCTTGTAGCTCGGAGTAACCCCTGCTGTAGTTGGGCAAGGCACAAAAAAAACGAGGAAAAACAAAAAAAAAAAAAATGGGGAAAAACCAAAGCCATGAAAATTGCAAAATGCAACTTAGCAGAGGAGCAACGCATAAATTCTGCGCCCAGTATGTGATTGTAAAGGGTGGGCTGTTTGTGTGCCCAGTCGGGGCGGTGTCTGCGGATTTGAATAGCCAATTTGTTTGGCATTGTTTGCACAGATACTTTGCCAGCCCTGAGATAGATAGCAAGAGACAGACTCCTGCTCAGCTCCTTTGGGGCCCAGACAGGACAGACAGCCCAGGCAGGCAGCATGCATTTGCATTTCTAAGATAAAATGCAAATATTTCAATTTGTAACTTAAGCAAATTGCCTCAATGAGTGCAGCTGTCAGTCAGCCAAGCAGCCAGAGCAGCCCAACCAGTCAGAACCAGGCTCAAAACCCGGCCCAAACCATTCAATTTTCTGGCCTGCCAGACTTTATCCAACTTTTCATATGTGTATGTGTGTGTTTAGAAGAAAGTGTTTGCCAAGTCCTGCTAAGTTTAGCTTAAGTGCTTTATGGCTATTCAAGCATGACCTGAGCAATTCCCTTTTTGTATTTTTTATATGTAATTTTTGTTACTGATTGCTTTCAGTTTATTGTATATTGCATTTATAATTGGCCTTAACTTTGTGGTAAATACATTAAATTGCTTGACAGTAGATCTTTTATGCAGGTTTATTGATGCAATAAATTGCAAGCACAACAAGGAAAACTTTTTGTTGTTGCTTTTTTAAATTATATTACCAACTATAAAAACTGGCTTATTGCAAAAAGCAATTTGTTTTAATTACTCACAAGTTAATTAAGCGGACTATGATAAATGTTTGAGCGCTGATGACTTAAAATAATTTCAAATATGAAAGTTTGGCTTAAATAGTACAAAAGTGGGTTAATCTCTAAATGGTATGCTTTACGCTTCATTCTCCATGAGATGGTTCTTTTATCTAGGAACCATAATATAAAAATTATAGGGCATTCCGAAATGAAAAATCTTATCTTTTTTTATAGATTATTCCGACCAAAAATAAAAATAATGAGGCTTTAAGAAAAGTATTCTTTTCTTAGATTAATCGATCAATTAAATATAATTTTTTTTAGATTATTTTTAAATTTTATTTTTCTTTGTCTATGAAGAAGACTGATTGTACTGTTTATTTAAAAGGATAACATTTTATTTCACAGATTTACTAAAATGTATATTCTTCACTTTTAGAGCAATTTAAAACTGTAGCATATATAAATATTTAAAAAAAAAATCAATTTCCTTAAATTTCGGTGAAACAGTAAACTACAAAGGGTCATAAAACTCATTATATACTTATTTTCAACTGTTTTTAAAAACAAAGCATTTACCTATTTTGATCTACATATGTCAGAAATAAAGAATTTTTTTTTGTAATTTGTCGTATTTTTATAAAAAAATTTTGAAGTTGTAATTTTTTAATTTAAATATTTGTAGACGCGATGAATATAGAAAGATTTAGCGTTCTAAAAAAATATTTGACAGTCCTGGAACAAAATTCCTTAAACATAATTTATTGAAAAGATGCTAGCTGACAATGTGTTAAAAAACTCTTGCAAGCATGACAAATTCATCAAGATCTTTCAACGCTTATGTCTGACTTGGGATGAAAAACTTTAGTTTAATGTAAATATCTAGAATTTGAATTTTATTTGGCAAGACTGTTGGCAATAAATCAAGGCAATTAAAGCTTAAAATATTTATACAAGTATTAAATATACTTCTTATCCATAGTCTCATATTTTGATAGCTTACAAAGAGTATTATTCTAATAATACAGCTAAAAATAAAGTTACACTGAGAAAAAACATCCAATCTCAAGGGTTACTATTTTGCCCTAAAATTTGAGTTTTCCTTATTAAGAGTACGCAAAGGTGCGACTTTATTATTATTAAGAAGACAAAAATTTATTTTTTTAACAATATATGAAATAATTTTAATAACAATTGCTTCTGGTTATACATAGCTTGTCGGGAAGAAATTCTTAGTTTGACTATTAATGATAAGAAATATTTTAAACAATTATTTAAAAACTGCGGTTTATTAAAATATTTTAATTTTTGATTGAATGCATAAAAAAAATTATTTAAAAAAGAAGTGCTCTAAAAAAGTTTTTTTTATTTAATGTTTATATTTAATGCTGAGATACTCAAAAATTCTTTAAAATTTCGAGGCTTTGTGCGAATATTATCTAATCTAATCTCTATATAAAACTTTTTCTAAATGTACTGTATAATACTCTTTAATACACTGTATTTGTTGTTTAATATAACTAATTTGTATTTTCTTTTCCATTACAGTAAGTAACTTAAGAGGCGAATACATTTTACAAGTATCAAATCAAAGATATCCTTAACATCGCTTATACCGATTAAGCATAACCTTATATGTATATGCATGTGCATACCTGTGCTGTACTGTATAGGTGAGTTTAGTAAATACCATCTTGTTTTATTATACGTGGCTTATAAAAATATCTAAACTACGATCTAACATTAAAAATAAAAAAAAATTTATCA
>JBAMAX010001336.1:0-41740 GCA_037043745.1 Chymomyza amoena
AAAAATGATGACATAAGATTATGTGCCATTAAAAAAAATGTAATAAAGGCCAAAAATCAATTATCAATTTTGGTTTTTAAAACACATGCTGAAAAAATTAAATAATTTATAATTTTTGTTTTAATGATAAGACCTTAGTATTTGTTTTTAAATAATAACAATTGTGTCAGTTCCTTAAAATATGCAAATGTTTCGTTCTATGCTAATATGCACCTTCAAAACTAAGACGCGCAATGGCATTGAGTTCCATATCAGTAATCTGACTGAATCTAAATTTTGTATTAAGCCATGTTTTGGTAAAGCCAAAACGATTTGATTTCAATGGGTAATCGATTAGGTTCTGCAGTCCCGAACTGATATTAATAAACGGTTTCAAAATATTTTCATGATATATCCGTATCGTCCAATACATTATCATTAAAAAGGCGCTCCAATTTAGTTTAGGCATGATGGTTCATCTAAAAGCACTTATACCGGAGCTACATTCTCTAGCAATCGATAGTGGATTATTATGCAAGTAACCATATTATTATAATTACACTCCGTTATTATAGTAACTCTGCAAGCAACAGCAAAAAATATCGGTCTTTTCGAAAGCCTTCCTACTAACACTCTCGGGAGGACATAAAAGCCATAAACCTACAAACGAAACTCAATTCCACTACATGTTGATCCTCATTTATATTAAAAATACAAAAGTTTTTGCCAACATGAATTTTCCAAAGAACTGCGACATGTATTGATTTAAAAATCTGCTTTTAAAAATTTGTTGGATTAAAAATTTCAGCGTGTTATACTTAAATAATATAAATGTAATAAATAATATTAATATGCATATAATATATAAATGCTTGCATTTGCATAAGCATAAGCTTTATAATAATAAAATTATAATTATTGCTTACTACCTTTAATAAGTATTCCCCAGACGCAGAAATGTTAAAAAACAAATCAAGATAAAAACATAATAAAAAAATACCTGATAGCATTCATACAGTTATCGCTTCCTTCTCTCATTTCTTATTATTTATTTTATATTATTACCGACCCGCACCGCTTCTTACCGGTAAGAACGTTATAATTTTATATGAATTAATCCAATAAACTGCACAACAAAACACAAAAAATAAAAAAAAAAAACAACACATAACACTCAAAGCAATTAGAGCCAAAAGGTTGCTGCGCCCGTTGGCTTTTTATTTACATAAACAAAAACAAATTTGCTTGCACTTTGCACTTGTCACACACGCACACATTCGCACTCATATATATATACACTTACGCACACGAACGCAACGCAACGCATCTTCTGACACCGAAGACCAACCTGCCTCCATAAACAATGCAGACTGACTGAACCTCTTCTTTGGGCGCAGATTAATCAAAGCAAAGCTTTCAAAAAATCTTAAAACGGCATAAACAAAAGAGAGCAGCGCTGCTGCGCACAGTGGTCATAATTGGCAAAATAGTTAATTATATTTTTTGGGAATATTGATTGACGCAAAATTTTGTAATGAAAAGTATTAGTAGAAGTGTAAGTGTAGTGTAGTGTGTACATGCACAAAATTTACTGCTGCGTGCAGTGGTCGAAATATTAAATCTAGCTATTTATTTTAATTTAAGCCTGAATTTATAATTGACTTTAATAAGTAAATTGATGCTGTGGCACAGACAAAGGACAGTCTGTCCATATTTTCCGAAATCGTCAAACTAAAAGAACTTAAACTTTTAACATATTTATTGGCATTAAAAGTTTTTATGCACCAATAATAATAATAATGGTATTAACACTATAAATTTTTATTGACATTTAAAAAGCTTTTAAATTTGTAAAAAAAAATGTTTTTTTGACATTTCAAATGAGTGTCTGAAATCGGCTACAAAAATTAACAAATTTTATAAGCTTTAAATTCTCTATAGGGCGTATTATTATTATAATTATATTTTTATCTTTTTTTTCTCAATATTTTACTGACAATCAATTTTCAGACAAAAAGTAAACTCAGTAATAATTATAAATAAATTATAAGTAATAGGAAGTTTCTAGACAAACCAACTATTATATTAGCATATAAATGAAAAATAAATATGTACCCTAATTACGCAAATATATATGTATTTGTATATAAAAATGATTATTGATATTCTGTATAATAATTTCCTGACTGATGTCTGTCGCTCCTAGGTGGTGCATGGGGATTTCTATTAAAAGCTGTTCAAAGAGAATTTACTACTTATTACATAAATTTTGATAGTTAACTGCGTAATGTTTGTTGGTAAATTTTTAAATAATAATATCATAATATTTTTTTAAAAATATTTATTATATTGCATGAGTGCAAATAAATATAAATTAAAATTTTATAATTTGGAAAAAAAATTTTACTTTTGTAAATTTTTTAACAGACACAATATTAAACAAATAAAATTGAAAAATAAATTTCAGTAAAAAATGAATAAATTTATGTACTTCTTCCCTGACCTTCTCCTATTTTAATGAGTTTTACATATTTGGTAGTGCTACTAGCCATTTGTTAAATTCAAATTTTTTTGCAAAATTCAGATCATTTATCGAGTTATCGATAGCTGATAACTTTGACCAGCCATATTTCCTTGAAGAATAAAGATATTGACTCAAATTTTGTTTACCATGACAGATAAAATATTAAATTTAAAAATGGCGGACGTAAAGTGGGGCGCGGACGACTTTGTAGGATACCCTGTACCACTAGCTTGTAATAAAGTCCGATTTCTTCACAAAAAACCAAAAACAGAAGAATTTTTAGCAACATTTCTTTTTGACCGATCGTTCCCTATGGGAGCCTACATGATCTAGTCAAACGATTTGGATTAAATTTAGTGCAGTGCTTAGGAACTATAAAATACTCACGAATGTCAAATTTGGTCCCAACATCTTAACAAACACAACGGAAACACCACAAATTTTGTTAAAAAATCAATTTTTTTGGAAGATCGGACCTATGGGAGCTATATAATATAGTCAACCGATTTTGTTCAAATTTGGCACATTGCTTAAGTGGTTACTGAGCGCGAATCTTTCTTTAAAACGAAGTTATTTTGGCCGAATCGGTCCTTGGGAAAGCTATGCGATATGGCCGACTCGGTCCTATGGGAGCTATAATGATAGCGATCGGCCGAACTTTGATGAAACTTTCGGTACAGCGACCGGGAACTATAAAAAACTTTCGAATACCAAATTTCTTTACGATATCTTCATAAACAAACGAATTATTCATCTAAAACGCTTTTTTTTTGCCGAGGTCGTCAAATTCAAAACACCCCCATGGGAGCTATATAATTTATCCCCGATATCAAAAAAATAAAATAAACTTGCCTCCTATGGAATAATATGGGATCTCAATGTGAAAAGTTTGGTAACTCTGGCTCTCTACCATCCCTGAGATCTAGGCGCGCATCAACGGACGGACAGACGAACATGGGTTTATCGACTTCTCTATTCTCCCTGATCATATTTTAGGTAACTTTGGGGTGTCTCCGACGTCTCCTTCTATATGTTAAGCAAACATTTTCAAGCACAAACTTAATATACCCTTAGTACCATACGGTACAGGGTATAAAAACAAGAAATTAATATTTTATTGTCTTATTTTTTATTATTTTGAGTTTTTAATTTTAAAATTCAAAAGTGAACTTCACTTCAAATAAGAAATAAATTATTAATATAATAATTATTTATATAATAAATTATTTATATTATAATATAATATAATAATTTATTAAATATGTTAAAGTTATGGGAATTCTGTCATTAAACAATATCTCAGTCTATTCAAAAAATAATTTATTGTATAAAACATATATTAACTTGTTTTTGAAAATGTTTTCAATCAAAAAAATAAAATTTAATACCCCTGCCTAGAGTATTTTAAAGTTTTAACTACAATGTTTCTCTATTTTGCTCCACTGTGCTGCATCACACAACCTGCTCTTTGCATTGTCCGTTATCTATGTACGGTAACTTCTAAGCCAAGAGCAACAAAAGCAGTGACAAAAACAATGCAAGCTTAGCTTTCAATGTTGTTGTTGTTATTTCTAAAAATAGAACACAAAGAGCATAACTCGCACAAATGATGGGAGAGTAAAAGAGCAGACATAAGAAAGCTGCGCTTACATTGTTGTTTGTGTTAATTCGCAGCATAAAAGTAAAAATTACAAAAACAAAGCAAAAACAAAAGCTACGCTTGCATTGTTGTTGCTTTAATTGCTGCTTTTATTCTTTTTCTATTATGCTTTTTGCTTTGCTTCGCGCCTTTTGGTCTAATGCCGACGGCAATGCAAATTAAATGACATTCAAATTTGGAAATATATTTAGGAAATTATTTCGAGTTTAAATGCTAATTGTGCGGCAGGCTAAGAGAGCCTGTTAAGAGGTCCTTGGTATCATTTGAAAGATGATTTTGTCTACTTGCGTTCTATATAAGCTGATTGCCAGTCAACGCTCAACTTAAGCTCCAAAAAGCTTAGCAAACATTTGCATAAAATTTTATTACGAAAATTGGCAATTTATTAAGTGCTTTGGCTGGCTTTGCAGGTGACTTGTGCTTTTGGCCATGTGCTTGAGGTGTTTTTGTGACGTCACAGTCATAGTCTGGCTTAAGTGGCTGTCTCTGTGTGCGAATTACGTACATTTATAGGCTCATATCAGTGTGGGCATTGATAAGAGGGTTGATTAGGGATAACATGAGACTACGAAAATTGAGCTAGATCCTAAATAAAGCCTGCTGCGTAGATAAATTTAGAAAACAATTACATTTGCTATTTATAGAGAAAACCATTTTATTTTTAATTTGTTGTGCTAGGCAAAACTGTGATAACTTTATGCTATTGCTTTAAGAATGAAATCCTTCAGAGGTACTTATCTGTAAGCAAGATAGAAATTCAACAAAATTAAATAAGGAATATTGGATAGGAAAGGACAACTTCTTAGATAGACAGACATATAAGCTTTTTGGTTATACACTGCGTTTCATAACTTTAGGAAACACCGAGAAATAAAAAATTACATTTAAAAGATTATTGGCAAGATTTCAGAGTGGTAAAACGAATAATCTTAATATTAGATAGTTGGTTTTGTAAAAAGGAAGTTTTGTTGGATCGTGCTTATGAACCGCGATTTTACACTTTACATCTTCACAAATACAATTTGTAATGTTATAGTATGGAATCGTACTGAGACACGATCTGATGAGGTGCTCAAATTTGAAGGACTCACTTTTTGAGTAATGTTCACGAAATTTTGTAATATTTCAAATACATTGTGAATTAAAAGATTTAACCAATTCTTCGAAGCAAGCTTCATAAAAAAAAATCCTTTGACTACGTTAATCGGTTTTAGTTTGGCATTTTACTATGGAAACGACTAAAACATATTGAGGATATCAAAATATTTAAAAATCTCTGGGATAGGATAATTATCCATTTAATATTTATTTCAAATTATTTTTAGCGACATGAAACTGTTTGAACCAAAATTTGTTTGTTTGGAAACAAGTTTTTAAAAGTTTATTTAGAACAATACAGCCAAAAACGGAAACAGTAAAAATTATGATCCTTGACCTATTTTTTGGAAAAAACAAAACTTTTTAGACAGTGTAACATCGTGAGATGTTAAAAAACAGAACAGTTTCGAAGTAGTTCAAAAAACCATATTAACAAAAATCTTATGTTATAAAACTAAAGCAGATTATTAAACTTATAGAAAAATAATTAAATCAATTAACAAAACAATAAATTAATAAACTTTTTTTTTTTTTTTTTTTTTATTGGATAGTAGGAGGGGGAACCTTCAGAAAGACACTCCGGGAGGGTAGTGTCGGATTCGCATTCTGCGCCTACCGACTAAAACCCCCCTCCTATTTGGTTGCCAACCTTTACGGTTCTAAACCTCAGAGTGATAGGGTACCATCAGAGGGTGTATGAGGGGGTGCGTGACGCGGTATATTATGTATGATCGGTTGAACCGATCTCGTTTATGAGAGGGGTGCGCGAAGCGGTATTATGTATGATCGGTTGAACCGATCTCGATTAAATTAATAAACTTTTTTTTTTTTTTTTTTTTTTATTGGATAGTAGGAGGGGGGAAATCTTCAGAAAGACACCCGGGGAGGGTAGTGTCGGATTCGCATTCTGCGCCTACCGACTAAAAACCCCCCTCCTATTTGGTTGCCAACCTTTACGGTTCTAAACCTCAGAGTGTGGGGGTACCATCAGAGGGTGTATGAGGGGGTGCTTGACGCGGTATATATGAGAGGGGGTGCACGAAGCGGTATATTATGTATGATCGGTTGAACCGATCTCAATTTCCCATTTAGTCGCCTTTTACGACAAGCAGAGGAACACTGAGGTGGATATTCTTAATCCGCCACCTCACGGATAAAATTAATAAACGTGCTTAGGTTACTATGTATGGCAACTACAGCTTAAACTAGGTGTGAATTATAAGCAATTTGAAGTAAAAACTAGTTGCCTTTTATACCCAAGGTTTACTCAGCAACAGCTTAGTCTACTTTTGAGTTTAGAGTTGTAAAGAAGTCTATTATCTCGTATATCTATACATATTGAAGCGGAATTTTCCGTTTGAATTTTGATATCATTATTATTATTTTTATACCCTGTACCATATAGTACCAAGGGTATATTAGATTTGTGCAAGCCGAAAATATATGTAACATATAGAAGGAGACGTCGGACCGCCTGTCCGTCTGTCCGTTTGAACGCCTAGATCTCAGAGATGGTAAGAGCTAGAGTTACCAAACTCTCACGTTAGATCCCATATTAATCCATAGGAGACAAGTTTATTTTATTTTTTTGATATCGGGGATAAATTATATAGCTCCCATGAGGGTGTTTGAGACGACCTCGATAAAAAAAGTTTTAGATGAATAATTCGTTTGTTTATGAAGATATCATAACCAAATTTGGTATTCAAAGGTTTTTTATAGTTCCAAAGAAAAAATTTGATCAAAATCGGTGGACTATATCATATAGCTCCCATAGGACCGATCGGCTAAAATAACTTTTTTAAAGAAAAATTCGCTATATTTCGTTTTTTTGATAAAGATATCGTAACCAGATTTGGCGTTTGGAAATTTTTTAGAGCACTTAAGCAATGTGCCAAATTTGAACAAAATCGGTTGACTATATCATATAGCTCCCATAAGTCCGATCTTCCAAAAAATCGATTTCTTAACAAAATTTGTTGTGTTTTGTTTGTTTGTTAAGATATTGGGACCAAATTTGATGTTCGTGAGTATTTTATAGTTCCTAAGCACTGTACTTAATTTAATCCAAATCAGTTGACTATATCATATAGCTCCATAGGACCAATCGGTCCAAAAAAACGTTTTTTATACAAAATTCGATGTGTTTTGTTTGTTTGTAAAGATATTTGAATTAAATTCGGCATTCAGATCTTTTTTAAGGTATTTAAGAACTGCGCCAAATTTTATTAAAATCGGTTGACTATATCATATAGCTCCCATAGGAACGATCGGTCAAAAAAATGTTTGCTTAAAAATACTTCTGTTTTTGGTTTTTTATGAAGAAATCGGACTTTATTACAAGCTAGTGGTACAGGGTACCTTAAGTCGTCCGCGCCCGACTTTACGTACGGCATTTTTTTTTTCTGACAGTCAAATCGATTCTTCTTTATTAAGCATCGATCTTTTATGTACAAAAAAATGGAAAACGGTTTGGGGCTTTCGTCGATGTTGATTCTTTTAATCATTTTAAAATATGGGTCCAAAATGAATCAAGTCGCCAATCTTTATTAAAAAATATTTTGTTTTTCAAAATATTCAAAAAGTTACTAAGACCTTTCATTTACAAGACCAAAAACGTTATTTTTCCACTAGCTTAATGGGATTTTCGGGGTCAAGGAATCAATTTTGCTCTTCTTTTTCTAATTTTGAGAGCCGCCAGAGGGCGCTTTTGCTTGTTTTTTTGGTATTTTTTTAAATAAATGGTTAATTTTTATGTTTTCTCTTAGTAAGCTTTGAATTTTTTAACGAATTATTAATTTTTTGTTTTCTTTTATCTACTATCGAATTTTTTTTCGTAATTTTTAATTTTGGAAATAAATTTAAGTGTATTTTGTATACATTTTCTGCGGCTTTAGCTTGTTAACGCCTATCGTTTTAGTCCGAATAATCGATTAAATCAATTTATTGGTGAGAACCGCTCATAAAGATTGATTCACGAAAATTCAAGATTAAGCCCAGCTCTACTCAATAATTCAATAATTTTTACCTAATCTGTACACATCATTGAAAAGATTTCAATATCTTTTTACGAAGGTATATTTTTTGTGTAAATAAGTGCTAATCGCATTTGACATTTAAGCTAAATCCAAAATCGGCGCTTAGTTTATTTAGAGTGGGATTTTTAACATCCTACCAAAAGTTTTCAAAATAAGTTAGAAACTATTTTATAAGACCTAGTTTTTTTGCAAAAATAAATAAGCTTTCATATTTAAAAAGTTTAATAATAAGCACATTGAAAAGTTGTAGTAAGGATCTTTTAGTAGACCCAAGCTGGAAACAAAAATAAATTGGGATGCATTTTCTTCTTACGAATGTGACTAGTGTGAACATATTTTTTCATATAAAGTTTTTTCACTACATTCAAAATTTTTCCAAGCTGCGTACGGGCCTTAAAACTGAATTTTTTGCTCTTAACTATTTAATGGAATCTGTTGGAGCCTAAAAATTAAATTTAATATAATTTATGCTAAAACAATGTAATCATAGCATAGAAGTTAAAATCTGTAAAACATTAATACTAAGCTTAACATAAATGTAAAGCAATATAGAATTGCTTTCAAAATACTTAACATAACATGTTAACATAAGATGCACAAAATGTTAAAGTATCAGAAGCTTATAAAAACTCAATTTATGTCTCTTATGTCGGCTATCAATTTTTTTGCACGAGATTTTAACCAATTACCGAAAAAATCAACCAAAAATTGTTTTTTAAACACTTAAACATTAAAACTAAGTTAAGCACAAATGTTAGTTAACATTACCTCAATTACATTAAAATGTTATCTTAGAATACACGAATGTAAATGTTAGCAATGTAAGCTTATAAAAGCTCAATGTAAGCCGGGATTAAGCTCTCTTTTGAATAGGAAAAATTATCTTATTGTGCTCGAATTTCCATCCTTCGGCGAAAGCAGGGAACAGAATCTTTAAATAAGCTGTTGGCTTTAAAAATTTGTATTAAATCACATTAAAAACTGTTTTTTTTTTTAATGAAAACTATGATTTTTTTTAAGGATACAGAGATCTAGATTTTGCAGATTCTTAGCTTATGAATTTATCGAAATTCTTACTAACTATTTAAAGTCTAACTCTTGGTATAATTTTATTCACTATAGACCCAAACTTTCAAGCAATTTGTGGCGAATACAAAATTAACTTTCCAAGAAATATTTTTTAAATTCAAAGCAAACTATAAACTGCCCTCCCCACCTCCCACATTTACTTTGCCTATAAACAAACTTTATTGTTTTAGTTAACTTGCTTAAAAGTTCACACCCATAAGCAAAAAATAATGCTAAACTTTTGCCCAACTCTCTCTCGCTCTCTCTCTAGTTTTAGTAGTTCATCAAACTAACTGTATGTCTTGTTATCTTTAGCTTGCTCAATAACTTGCCTTAAGGCAAAAACAACAATTTTCGCCATCTGCCTTTCTCCCAAACGGTACTAAAAGCTTATAGAGATCTGCCAAACAACAAGTACCTAATTGCAAAAACAACAATTTGCAACAAGTATGTGTAAATAGAGAGCGCTTATTTGTTGTATTTGCGGACAGGCTTCAATGTCGTCGGCGCAATACAAAAACAACGTCTAAGCAAATAAACACAATAAGTTTTTGAGCATGGGTGGGTGCGACGTCGACGTCGCCGTCACCGCAAGGCGCAAGCAACAAGAGCGAACTTGTTCTGCCTTGTTCTCAGCTTATTGTTGTTATTGTTTTGAATAAGTTTTTGCAAACGCAGCTTTCACTCTCTATATTGGGTGCTCACACACACACACTTACAAATGTTCTCACACTCACGCACGCCCACTCTCATGTTCTCTTTGCTCTTGTTTGAATGTGTCTTTGAGCTTGTTACTGTTGCGCTGTCAGTCAAAACGTCATTATTGTTGTTGTTGTTGTTTGTTGTCTTTGTTGGTTTTCTTGTACAAGCTCGTGTTATTTGAACAATAACACACTCACACCCACTCTCACTCACACACACGCACACATGCACTCATTTATGTGAACAAGAAATTTTCTTCATGTGTTGGTGATGCATGTTTCTGTCGCTGCAGCCGCCTGAATCAATGTGTGCGTGTACAGACACACACACACACTCATGCACGCACACTCATTCAAGTTGGCTTGCATTGGACACAAAAAGTCCTTCTTCATTGCAGAAGGGCTGCTGCATGGACCGACTGGAACCAGGGCTGGCTGACACTCGCATTTGCTAACAAAGCAATGTATGTCAAGGCGAAATATGTTCATTCAACTCAAAACAAGGAGCATCAATAATACGACGAAGCACTCTTTGATAGTATGGGTGACGCTGCTTATGTGTGTGTGTATCTATGTGTCTGCCTATGCGTGTGTGTGTGTGTGCGTGTTTGTTGATTACATAAATGCAATTGAAATCTATGGGATTGGAATTGAAATTGCATTCAGATTGACAGAAAGATGCTTACAAATGTGACCAAGTCTTGGATAAAGAAATAAAAGTGTGATAGTAAAATAAAATGCGTGTTGCGTCTTGTTTTAGAATTCAAAATTATGCAGATGATGTTTTGCTTACAACTCAATCAAAAATTAACAGAAAATGTAATTTCAAAAAAATATAGGGGAACTAAGTTAGAACTAGGTTAGAAATAATCACTATTAGTTTTTGCATTTAAGCTGTCGTTGTGGATGAAAAGATGATCTAAGCCATAGTTCAGCTTGTGCAATTATTTTTTGATTGGGATTGGGGTATTTACCAGCTAGCTAGTTTGTATCCTTAATTTTTGGATTAAAGTTCAGTGCCAAGTTGTTTTTAGGATTAGGTGTGTCTTTTTTTGGACAAATAGCTATTTATTTATTGACAATCAAGAGACAAATTCAAAGTTTAAAAGCCAATATTGACATACATTGTGATAAAAAAGAAGAAAATTTCCAGAATTTCTATATAAAATGCAAAGTAGTTAATCTTCTGCAATATTTATATTGTCTCCTTCAAAATATGCCCTTTTTGAGGCATATGTCAACGCTTCTTCCAATCTTCGAAATATTTGTTATAGGCTTTGGCCGGGATGACGTTCAGCTCTCTCATCGCATTCCGTTTTATGGTCGGTATGAAGTCAAAACGGGTTCCCAGGAGATGTAATTTTAGTTTTGAAATGAGAAAAAAGTCACAAGGGGCCGGATCTAAGCTGTACGGTGCGTGAACGATGATATTTTTTGACTGTTTTGCCTTAAATGCGTTCACAATCGTGGCTTGATGAGATGGCGCGTTATCGTAGTGCAAAATCCACGAATTGTCTGCGACCGACCCGTTTACGTAAGCGCCTCAAAACAGTCACATAATACTATTTATTGACCATTTGTTCATCTGGAACGTATTTATGATGCACCACACCATCGAGGAAAACAATTTTCCAGAAACTTTTTTGTCACAATGTATACATAAATCGCAACACACTATATAAAACTTAGTGTATGATAGTCCAAGTTGTAAAGTTGGTCTAGCGGAGTTTTTAAAGTAGCGACTATCAGGCTCGGCTGCATCTATTGCCTCTACCAGACCTCATTGATAAACCTTCAGAGTTTGAAAATTTTATTGATTTATTTTTTAATTTTATTGTCGGTATAGATAGGTTTATGTTTAATCAATTGATTTCTCTTTTGTTTGTTCTGCTTTTGGAACAAGAACTTTTTTTTTTTTCGATTATCTTTATCACCTTGCTTTTCACACCGACCTTGGGCTTCTTTATTTATTTCAAATCATCCATACTGTTGCCGTTGCTATTCCTTTCATGATGCAATTTTAATGTTTCGTGTGATGATGCATTATGTTATATTATATTGTGCACACCGTATGAGGTGTGGCTATCACAAAATATAAGTATCACCTCTAACCCTTAAAGTATACAAACCCAATCGGTACCACAGTCGGTATATGGAAAATAAAATTTACGTTTGATCTCATTGTAAGTGGTTCTTATATTTATCTTTGGAAAGCTCCAACGATCATTAGGAGATTTTATATATTGATTTTTTATTTAATTTAAACCTTAACACTATTTAATTTTATGAATTTGCACTTGCTTTTGAACTCAATAATTAAGCAAATCTCAGCATTTGGAGTTAAAAAATGATTCACGAGCATCAATAACCAAAATCCAATTCCTTTTTCAATGTAATGGTTTAATATGGAAACTGTTTCAAATTTTTGTTCCTTAAATGTGGTTATTTTATTTTTGAAAGCTACAGATTGAGATATGGTCCTAATTGGTAACCAAAAGTTGTCTCAATAAATCAGAATAATTTTCAAGGTAGAGCGTTACTATTTGATTTATGAATAAATAAATTTTTTTTTTCCATATTTCTATAGGTTATACCTTTAAAAATAACATACTAAAATTTTAAATCGATATCTTAAATAGTTTTAGAGTTACAGCCATTTAAAAGAGTAGCCGCTCGGCAGTTAGATAGTTGGTATATACCTGAGATCGCGTGTCATTTCAAAAATATTTAATATTTTATTTCAAAAATTTTACTGTGTATTCTCAAAACATGTATAAATATACCCTCAAAATTTTAAATAGATGGATTCACTAGTTTTTTTTTTATTAATTCCCAAAAATGGCCTTTTTTTAGGATTGTCATACTAGGTGTGCCCCTTAAAGATAAAATGATCGTTTTCACTGTTATAGAGCGGCTACTCTATTAAATGGCTGTAACTCAAAAACTATTTAAGATATCGATTTAAAATTTTAGTATGTTATTTCTAAAGGTATAACCTATAGAAATATGGAAAAAAAAATTTATTTATTTTTTGAAAATTTCACACTAGGTTGTGCCCCTTAATATAGAATTTGGAATTACGTGAGAGCTTATAGAAGAAGCTTTCACAGAAGTTTTAAAACGAGCTGTGTCAATTTGGCCTTAAAACTGCGATGTATGTCGAAAATTCTTCTTACTGAGAATGGGATTAATCGTATTATTTACGGACATACAAGACTTGTATCATTTTATTAATTTCTAAGAGGGTGGTTTGAAAAATACTTAGCTAACTAAAGAAAAGTAAACTATTTTGAAACAGTAGCGACATATTTTTTAATATCTTATTTAGATCGTCTAGTTTTATTTTAGCTCGATAAACCTGACCTAACGATGGTTCAACTTCTTTAAACAGTCAGAAAAATACATTTTCTTGGAGTTTGCGAAGTGTAACTATGTGGCGGCAATGAATTTAGTTTCTGCCCATCGAGTGATTTTTTCCAGTTTGGAAAGAAAACAAGTCCCACCGGGCCTAAACTGGAGAATATGATGGATCGGGCAGTATTTCGTAACGCAATTCGAATTTTCCGTGGCAAGAGCCGCTATTGCTTTTTTCCGTTTTCGGAAAATCCGTGGGCACTCCTGCTTCCACACGGACAAAACTACGAGTCCTACTCAGTTGAATTTTCGAAGTAACCATCTAAGAGAATGTGCTACAAGATAGTAACTTCTCTTGCGATAGTAGCGCCATCTAGTGGTGAGGTTAACTACTTATCAGAAACCCTCGTATATCTTTTGATCTAATGGTCTTCTATAATAAGGTTAAGGTCAGATCTTACGAACAGAGGGAAATGATTTAAAAAACATTAATTTAAATAAATGTCTAAATATTCAACAAAATTTTTGGAAAGTTGCAACCCTTTGCTGGTATTTGAGTTTTGCGTTAACAATCGAAATTATTTCTCCGAAAATTAAATCTTTAAGATTTTCTACAATTGTTTTTTTACCATTTTTCAAAAATGCCCGCTACCACATGCGAGGAAAACAAGATTACGAGTCCGATTCGGGTATACCATATTTCTCTTGCGATAGTAGCGCCATCTGGCGGTGAGTATGAGTACCACCTTTGTATATCTCTAGCTCTAATGTGGGACTTGGCTTAATTAGTAAATCAGTCAAAGACGGATTTGCGGGGAAGTTTTTAGACTAAAAAAAATCCAGTATTCTGATTTCTGGCTGTCATAGAACTAGAATACTTTTGACTCATCAATTGATTGAATGATGAAAAATAAAGTTAATTTGTCAAGCTTATTAACTTTGAGGAAATTCAACAACAAAAAACTACATTAAAACTTTTATATCTTCACTCCCCTTTAGTTTTAGCTCTCTTTCAACTATTAGTTTCTCACAAACACCTTTATAAAACAATTGTAATTTTCTAAAAGGAACTCAAAAAAAACTTAATCACAACCATCATTAAGTAGTCAACAGACAGACAGACAAATTAAACAACAAACGGCGCAACAAAAAAAGTTATAAACTTTGTTTTAAAAACAATTACAAGCTGCAAAAATATTAAAAATATAAACTTTATAGGCAATAATAAAAGAAATGAAGGCAAAGAACAATGGCGAACCTTTTTTTATGACCAAATGCGAAAATGTGATGATAAAGAGATTGAGAAACGAGAAAACGTAAAGATGCAGACACAGCAAGGATAGGCACTAAACGGCCTCTTAAATGTTAACTTGATTTAACAGCTCGTAACGGCACATCAAGTTATTACTCGAAAACGAGGGGGAGTATAGAGAGAGAGAGAAATAAGGAGAGAGAGAGAGAGGGAGAGAGAGCGGGAGTCAAGCACATAAAAGACAGGCTGCAATAAAAGAGAGAAAGAGCGCCTTAAACTTGGTGGGAGTAAAAGCACAGCTGCAGTTGGTCGGTCAATGGCTTATTAAGATATACAGAAGGCAATTGGCGCTACCTTAAAAGCAGAGTAAGAGAGTAATTAACAGCGCTAGCTCTCAACTCTGTTGTGTTACATTTTATTAACATTCTGATAATGTAGATAATAACATATGTAGCTTGCATTTTATAAAATTTCAAAAATACAGAAGGTAGTTGGCAGTACATTAACAGCACAGTCAGAAAGTAATTAACAGCGGTAGCTCTTAATTCTGTTGTGTTACATTATAGCATTATGCTAATGCAGATCATATGTAGCTTACACTTTACATAATTTTAAAAAGAAAAGAGAGCCTGCTATGCTATGCAAGAGCACTCCCTTTCTCTTTCTTCCTCTCTTTCATTCCCTTTTAACAAATTTCATTGAGTTTATGCAACCAAAAAATAACCAACAACAATTTAAGCCATGAAGTGTCCCACCCGTGGCGTTGCATGCCCCCAGGTGTGGCACTCAATAAACAGCATAATGAGCAAAGCTGACCGCAGCCTGCTCACGGGGAAGTGCCAATAACTCAGCACAACGAAATTGAGCAATAAAAAACCCACCCAGAAAAAAAAGGCAAGGAAAACTTTCGGGAACCGCTGGGAACGCACAGCAGAAGAACCCCATTATCATTGGGCATATTAAAACTTTTGATGTTGGTAAAATTATTTCTTGAAATTGATGCCTAAGGATTAACTTTAGCAACGAACCGAGACAGAGAGAGCGTAGTGCCAAAATAAATGACAGCAAATATAATAAAGGACATATTTTGACAGCGCCGTCGTGCGGCAACAACTTTTTCTACAGTTTTTCTTGTTTTTCTTCAGGTTTTTCTTCCTTTTTTTTTGGCTGTGTGTTGTGTTTTGGTTTTCTGCCAACATCAAACGCAACTGCAACAACAATTTGAGCATCACACCGCTGGGAATCAAGCTCACACCTCGGGTGAGGCGGAGACGTCACGTGGCTCCCACAACAACCAGACGTTGATGATGATGACGAAGAGCAATGATGATGAATTCTTTGCCTTTTGCCTTTGTGGTTTTGAGCCAAGCGATAAATTCGCCACCGCCGCCACGAAATTTTCTCAGTTGTTTGCGGGCTCTTTGCACGTTACGTATACGCCCACATAGTTTGTTTATCTCTACTGTTCTGTTGTTTGGCAAAGTCCCTCGACCCTGCCCAGTGCTGTCAGCCAGCTGTTACATCCATCAGCTGGCAGCTATTTTCGGCTCAAACCAGCTTTGGCTGTACTTTAATCATAGCCACAAAAGTCTAGCCTACTTTTCAGCGCACTTTGTGGTCAAACTTAAGCAACAGTTTTGGTCCAATTCTTTTGGGCCCAAAATCAACAATGCTATGCAATTAGCCGCCAATTGGCAAATCACAATCTGGATAACATGGCCAACATCAATGACATCATCATCATCATCTGTGCAGCTAAGAGTCCTTGTACTCGGTTCCAAATTATGCAGGCAAGCTGCATGTCCAAACATTCTCGGCAATTAACCGCATTTGCTAGAATAAACAAATTTACTCGCCAACCGCCTATCGAACGTTGTTCCGGGGAACAATGTAATAAGCAAAAGGGAAATTTATTTAAAAGCACCAAAGTGGCGATACCCTATAAATGCAAAACCGGTAACTATTTTGGGCATCTTAGTGAAAGATATGTTGATTAATTTGTTATAATAGAGAGTGAGCAAATTATAGAAATTATTCATTCTTTATCAAATATGTCATTTAAACCGAAATGCTGATATTAAACGCCTTTTTATTGACTGTATTGAAAAAAAAAAAGATTATGAATGTTTTCAAGGCGCAAACACACTTGAAAAATTATGCAAATTGATCTTTGAAAATTACGATAAATGCCAAAACATTAATTCTATAAGCTAATCCAGAACTATGTACCTGAATAAACCTTGTTTTTAGGTTGACTTAACTATAAAAGGAGCTAAAATACGAAAGCTATTGTCATTTATAGAGACTGGGGCTCCAGTCTTACATTCCTCTACTGCATTTGACTTGCAAGCTTACGAACTCGATAGAATTTGTTTTTTTTTTTTAAATTGCTTCAGAATATTAATTTCCATATCTTTAGGCATCGGTTATGCCTAATATCAACGAAAAATCCAATATTATAAGAAATACGGTCCTTTTAACTATTACAGCTTAAAAAATATTTTAGATTTTTTGCTTTGTTTAGAGGGAAGTGGAATTAATTCGAAAGAATTTTTTTTTTAAAACTTAAAGCTAGTGTCATTCATTGAATAAAACACATAGTGTCAAAATTTCAGATCAATACGAAGATTTTTGGTCAAGCAAATTGGTCTCCGATATTTCTTAATTTTCGATATTTTTGGGGTGAATACGGAAGTGTTCAAAATTAAAATTTCATCGCAAACCTTTTATTAAATTATATTTGGAAAACAAAATTTAAATGAATGTAAAACTTGGATTCGTGGGCTTCATTTGAAGAATTTCATGTTTAATTTTCTAGGTGTCTACTATAGAAATTTAAAAAAATATATATCAGACTTCAAATAAACCCTATGGCCCTATGTTCCCTATGGTACAATAAATATTTCATAATTTGCAAAAAAAATATATTTACCAATTTTTAAAAATTCGGTCTAATAACACAGTACTACAAAATCAAAAAAAAACATAGAACTTTCAAGTGACCTAGTGTACGTTGTAGGTCTTGACGAGTATATCACGATAGTGTGTTTCAAAATTGTCTAACACACATCTACCCATTTAGGTAGATTTTAAAAAGATAAAAATCAAAGATAAAGGTCAAACTCATATTCATTTATAACACACCTCGCATACATAAAATATCACACATTAGTAACATAGAGCATAAGCATTAACATAATTATAACATTTTCTCTCACTCTCACCTCTCACTATTTTTGCATTCTGTTAAGCATTAACATAAACATAACATTTTCTCTCACTCTCACCTCACGCGATTTTAACATTCTGTTAATCATAAGCCTATGCATGTACCAACATACCACTAATAAAACACCTACCAATTGTCATTATAACATATCGGTCGTGTCGCTGTCCTCTTTTGGTCGTCTTGCACTTTGGCCTTATATGCTAAAACGCTCTTCATTTTTGCACGGCCCATTCTAAATATTTGTCTCGGTCAAATACAATACCTACAATATTCAAATAAGTTATTTATTTTTATTTTTTGCAATTCGGTATATCATCCACTTTTTTTTTGTTTTTCAAATTGTTTTCCCATTTATTTTTAATTTGAATATTCATCTACCCATTTCCGTTTGGAGATATTTTATGCTCTTAAGCCAAATTTTATTCTCATAAAATTAAAAAGTTGTATGTATTTTTTTGATGGATTTAACTATAAGTAGGTTTCTTCTGTCATCCTCGATTACCAGTGGAGCATAGGGCCTCCAAACAGTTTTACATAATATTTATATTATTATGAATACAAATCCGCAAAAAATCGCTAGCGCCATCTATCGACATCTAGTATCATCATACAGTCAGTATGGACAAAAATATTTTCTATATTAAAATAAACGTACGCTGTAAAAATATAAACTTCAACCGTAAATTAAATTGAATAAAAGAATTTAAAAAAAAGAGCAGAGAAATTCGTTACAAGAAAATTCCTTGTTAAGGCGTTAATTACGGATAAGTATCGACCGTTTTAATATACGACCATGCATAAACCGAACCTTAAACAAATTTTTTATTTAAAGTATTTTTTTTATTAATATTAAAAATTGTCAATAATTGCAAAAAAAAATTACGTGAAAAAAACAGGTAATAAAATGCATTTTCTTTTCCAACTATTCGCGTTTTGTATTAATTTGCGCCAATTTAACTGCGGGACTATCAGTTGCCAAAAAAAAAGAAATATTTCATAAAAGGTATTTACTTTTTTTTAAGCCAGCATTGATAAAAAAATTTATTATGAAAATATGAGATTTTTTGCAAATATTTAACCACCTTGCTTTAGTATTTAATAATATTCACTGGATGTATTCAAATATTTGCCAGCTATGTCAAGTAAACAGACGATTCACAAAAAAATGCCTTTTATCATCGACTGACTGAGCAGCCTTTAATTTGAGACTTTATGCAAAAAAAAAAGGAAGAATCGATGTTGAAACTATAGCTATCTATATATAGGAGGTGCTCACAAAAAAATGTTTGTAATAATTTCATAAATTTTTATTACTATAAACAAAGGAAGTTAAATAAAATTTTGCATAACATATATCGGAGTCATATGTGCTCTGAGGGAGATATTTTCCAAGTTAATTAAACGATAACCTGAGGCTGGTATTCACACAATAAAGATAAAAATAAAAATAGTATTGAACTAGCAATAAACTATTGAATGGAGTCTTGAGCCTTATATTCTATACATATATGTCGATCCTGCCATTACTAATTAATTTTTATTGAATTAAAATGAATTTAAAAAGACAACTAATATTAACTGATGCGCCATTTTGTGTGTTAATCGATATTTCGATGTCAGGATTAAAAATTGCTTTATTTGGAAATCAGTTTGAAATCTGAAACAAATTCCAAGCTAAAAGTCTAAGTAAAAGGATAACAAATATTATAAATTGCTTATACACACTTAAAAGAAAGAGATAAATTTCAACTTAATGTATCGATAACACTAGTTCACACGAAAAATGAAACTTCGTAAAAAAGTATTATGACTTTTCATAAATGGCTCCTAAGCTTTTATTGTTCTTACTGGATTTTAAAGATCTTAGGCTTGAATCATAAAAAATAAAATAGCTCTTTTTCACTCTCTTTGACTTAATCTGCACATATCGTATATTAAAGTGATGACCGCATGAATACCTTTCGATCTAATGATAAAAAATTTTTATAACGAGATATTCACGAATAACTGAAAAGAGTACCCAAAAAAAATATATTTTTCGAAAAATATTAAAAATAGTTCTTGGGAAAAACTTATTTTCGTGTTTTCAATTTAGCCTAAAAATTGATCATATTCACGGTGCACACGATGATCCTAAAATTTGTTAGCTACCTTCTTTATATAAAAATATTCCTTCTTGCAGTTCTTTCATAACACTGATTTTTTCTAAAAACAATTTTTTTCCCAGAATTGTCCTAAAGTCCATAGATCATAATTTAATTGAAAATTTAAGCCAAATTACGAGTTGTTATTTCTTTTTGATTTTATTTTAAAAATTAATTTAACAGTGAGAAAATTGGGTTCCATTGTGTTGAGATTTGCTTACTTTTAGCAGCATCTTTTCCAAATAGGTTAAAAATTTTTTAAAAAAGTTATATTTTGAAAATTAACTAAAGAAATATTATTAAAAACAATTTATCTAAGTTTGCTGTATGTAACGCTTTGCTAAATAATTTAAAAGCTTTTCAAATAAATTCAAAGAAAGAATACATCGCAAAAAATTTTATTCAGAAATGTAGGGCATAAAACAAATTCCTTTAAATCCAAAATAATATTATATTAAAAAATTCACGGCATATAACGACTAATATTTAATTAAATAGCTTATTAAATAAAAAAAAATTACATTCACACAACAAAAAAAAAAGTATATTCAGACTCTTACTGCATTAACGTCACGCCAAATAATAAATTTTAGTTTAAAAGCTTGTAAAATAAATTAATATTCTTTCACATCACAAATACGAAATGTTGTATTCGACCGGCTCGTAAATAAACGCCAGTTAGTATAATTTAAATTGAAATCTTGTAAAATTAATTAATATTCTTTTCAATCAAAAACAAAAAATGTTACTCCGGTATTACTGTATATAACGTCACGCCAAATAATACATTTTAATTTAAAAGCTTGTAAGATTAATTAACATTGTTTTAAACTGTAAAATATTATATTCACAAATTAACGACAAGTAACGTTACGCCAAATAATAAATGCTGGTTTAAAAGTTGTAAAATAAATTAAAATTCTTTCACATCACATCACGAAAAAAATTATATTCAGAAATTTACTGCATGTTACGTCACGCCAAATAATAAATTTTAGTTTAAGTTAAGTTTATAAACATTCCTTTCAACCACAGCATAATATAATATATTGAAATATTTGTGGTTTGTAACGTCACGCTAAACACTAATTTTGAATTTAATAGCTTAAGAAATTAATAAAAAAAATTAAATTCACAAACAATTTATATCATATTTAGAAATTTATTTATATATGTAATTTATACAAGTCTTATTATTGTAACATCACGAAAATTATTGTAAAAGTTGTAAAAGAAATAAAAATTCTTTCACATCACAAAAAAATATTTTCAAAAATTTACTGCATGTAACGTCACGCCGAATAATAAATTTTAGTTTAAAAGCTTATGAAGTTAATTCCTTTCAACCACAGCAAAATCCAATATATTGAAATATTTCAGGTTTGTAACGTCACGCCAAACAATAATTTTGAATTTAATAGCTTTAGAAATTAATAAAAAATGTTAGCATCATAAACAATTTATATCATATTAAGAAATTTCCTATTTTTTTATACAAGTCTTATTGTTGTAACGTAACGAAAAACTTATTTTTGCTTACTATATATACCTTTTCATCGGAAAGATCGACAACTGTTCTAATTTTTATTTAATTTAGTGCCATTTCAAACAAATGTGAAAAAAATGCCTTCTGCCTTTTTATTATCTCATTTAGTTCTTCTTATGTAACATCACGCCAAAATGTAAATACCAATATTTAATAGGTGCTTATAAAATGTCCCAAAGTAAAGAATTGAAGGTCCTTTACTAAACCACATTTTCACTCAACTGCTTATATATCTTCAAATTCCCTCAGAAGAGCAGGCCATTTCCAATTTCAACATACTCCTTATGAGAGTATATGCAACAGCGGGCAATAAACTGCTGCCCAGCTGCAGTCCAATGACGCAGCTGCCGCTGTTGCTGTTGCCATTATGCCAAAGTTTATCAAGGTATGAAAACGACAAGCGCCATAACAACAGTAGCAACAATAACATCATCAACGTCCAACCAGGGTTGCCAGCTCGTCAGCATATTCAAATGCAAATCACTTCATCAATATGCAACCCACCCACAACGCACACTCACACACACACACACAGGCACACACACACCTTTGGAGCACATCAAACATTGCTGCAAATGCATTTTGACAATATTATCCATGTATGGCCTAAAAACACGTCGAAAAAAAATGAGAAATTGGTGCGCAGTTTGTTCCGCTCGACTATGATGAGTTGATGAGGACACGTAAACTGGACATAGGACACTGCTCACTACTCACTGCTCACTTTTTACTTTTATATATGGCGGACACGTGTGCTCCAATAAAGTCTCGACAACTCTGCAGCTTCTTAATTGCTGGCTACAGACATTATAAAGCAGTCAAATATTGATGGATTTTTAATTGCAATTTGTGGCAGACAGTAGAAAAAGGGTTCCAGGTCAGTTCCACTGTGTGATAGTAAGGTCCTTACTGCCTAGCGTCAATAACTTTCGAGTGCGCCGCCATTGCACTTGCCATTAATGGTGGACACCGACGCCATTGCTAACGTGATAACGGTAGTTGTTGTTGTTGGAATTGAAGTTAAAGTTGTTGTTGTCTTTGTCGACAGGATGTCTGGCAAGTTGCTGTTGTTGTTGTTGTTGTTGTAGCTTATTATTGTTGTTGTTATCACTGCTCACAAATAAAATAAGTCAGTCACTTAAAAGTTTCGGCAGTTTTAGAGGGTGTTTTTTTCGGATGTTGAAAAAAATTTGGTGTCTGGCGTAAACTTTTTAAATGAAAAGTTTTTAAAAATTTTAAAAAGGAATTAGATATAAATAAATATTTATAAGAAGAATATACCTGAGGTGTTAAGCAACCAATTCAGAGGTTTTAGAGATAAAATTTAATAAATTGCGATACTTGCTTTGAGTTTAAGCTGTACTTGATTCTTATTTGGTTTTTACTAGTTCTGGCTCCAGTTCTAGTGATATTTTATGACTGCTCTTTGTTTTTTTAAGCAATTTGTACCTTTGGAAATAATAATTCAAAATTAAATATTTTCTGACTTTAATATAAGCCTTGCCCCCAAAAAAATCATTGTTATTTTTTATTGTTGATTGATAACGATAACTCGCACAGTGGGAAATACCGTCTAAATAAAATAATAAAAATAATATTTTTCCCGAAATAGTAAAGATGAAAATAACAAGCTACGGAGCAATTTTGTTGAAACAATTTCTTTTAAGTTATTCAATTAATATTAAATATAGTATAACTTAGTAGCCTGCACCCAAAAAATCATTGGAATTTTTTTCCTGTTTATTGTTAAGAATAAGTCGCACAGTGGGAGATATGATGAATTTCATGAATTGAAATTAATACCCTCCAAAATAATGAAAATTTATTAAAAAAAATATTTTACCGAATTAGTAAAGAAAAATGGAACAAGCTAGGGGAATTTTTATTTTTGTGAGCAAATTCGAATATAAGAAAAAAAATTTTACTCTTTTATAATTATTTCAAAATATCTTTTTTAATAAAGTATTAATGTATATATACAAAAAAATATTTTCATCTATCATTAGTGGAAGGTTAACTAAATTCGCCGTATGTAACGTAACGCCATATAATAGATTTTAATTTAAAAGCTTGTATAATTAATTATTATTCTTTTAAATCACAAGCCAAAGAATTATAATTAGAAATTTAGTTATATACCAAAAAAAAAATATTTCCATCCATCATTAGTGCAAGGTTAATTAAATTCGCGGTATGTTACGTAACGCCATATATTTCATTTTATTTTAAAAGCTTGTATAATTAATTAATATTCTTTAAAACACAAAAAAAAATTATATTCAGAAATTTACGTCGAGTAACGTCACGCCAAATACTAAGAGTTATTTTAATAGCTTTAGATGTAAATAGGCATTCTTTGAAATCACAATTTTTATACAATCACAACATTTTACAATAAGAAATTTTTAATAAAGAAGAAAAGATGTTGGTAATGTTTTGTAGAAGACTTATTTTTGTAACGTCACGCCAAATATATTTTTGTTTATATCTTTTAATCGCTTAAGCCGAGAATTGTTCTAGTTAGTACATAATAAATTGATACTTAATTTTAAAACAAATAAACAAAAAATGTTTTTAAAACTATCTTCGCAGTTTTAAACTGATTAATTTAAGCTAATTTGATATTGATTCAACATACATATGTTTTGTTTATAAGCTCACAGCTGACCAATTTGCATAGAAAAAATCTTAAGAGCTATTATCACCTTAGTTTTAATAATAATAGCAATTATGTAGTTATAATTGTTGTCGTATCATTCATTCGTCATCAAGAATCTATTTTTTGGGATTATCTCAGTCAGATGACAAAAAGCAACTATGTATATTTGACAGAAGCGATAGGCTCACTTAGTGATGTTGAGACTATTTTTTTCAATCTCACAAAACCTTTACGTTTTGGTATCCTTGATGGCCATCTTCCCATCTTTTCCTGAGTCTGCAGAGTCCCTGCCCGTTCTTGCCCAATTAAGAGATTCTGTTGAAACCAACTAATGATCTGGTTAGAACTTCATCTTGTTGTCTCCTCTACGTTTAGTAGCTATTTCTTGCCTGGAGATCCATAATAATATTTATTCCTTGACAAATTGTTTAATTTGAAAACTATTTTTTTAAACATAATTTTGAGTATGTTTGCTTTCCCAAAAAATTGTTATTAAATTAAACTATTTCTGCAGAAAAAGTTCATTTAAAATTGTATAATTTGTAAACTACTTATTTACTCATCACTTTAAGTACCAGTTTTTGGTCGATATTATTGCATTTATAAATTGTCAAGCCACTTCACTATCTCAAAAATTGTAATTAAAAAGAAAACTTACACAAAAGATTACCATACGTCTTTGCGACGAACTTTTTGTAAGTCTTTCGTAATTAAGTTAACTCACCGCATTAAAACAAATCCAATAGAGAAGTAGCTAATAATGACTGAGAGAACCGAGAGAGCAAAGTTCGCACTGTAACAAGAGAGAGTAGAGAGTAAAAAAATGAAATCGTCTAATCTAATTAATTGTCGTTATTTTTGTAAGATTAAATATAATATATAATATGATTTAAATAAGTGACAAAATAATCAAATTTATAAAATCAAAATTACTTATAAAATGCCTAAAAAATTATTTTTCGATAACTCGCACATTAATTAATTAAAAAAAAATTTTTTTTTGTAATTCTATATTTATTTATTGATTTTTTGCTTTTCATTAAAGGATTAACAATAATAAATCAAATCTTTTTTTTAATTTTATTTACAATAAATATAAAATGCCTAAAAATGAATTTATCGATAAATCGCAAGTTAATGAATCTTAAAAAATTTTTAATTTTGCTTTTCTGCTTTTCAAATCTTTTTCTTTACAATTAATAAACAATGCCTAAAAATAAATTTATCGATAAATCGCAAATTAATGAATATTAAACAGTTTTTGATTTTATTTCAATTATATTCAAATTAATTAATCATAAACAATTTTTTAATTTTTTTTAATTATTTATTTAAATTTAGCTTTTCTGCTTTTCAATAAGGACTTACAATAATTAATCAAATATTTTTTTAAATTTTATTTACAATTAATTATTTAAAAATAAATTAAAATTATTCTTTTCGGAGGCAATTTTTCATACTAGATTTATAACTAAATAATAAGAAACTGCACAAGCTCATTTTTAACCAATATTAAGAACTTTAGCAGCTTTCTCCTTTGTATTATATTTCCCCTAACTTCCTCCAAAAAAAAACACCCTCTATTTCCATACACTCACACAGACTTTAGCAACACTGCAGTCGACTGTTTGTACACGAAACGTGTCGTTCGCTTGGAAAATGTTGTCCAAAAGTTTCCAGTGATGGTCAGTTAGTTTCAATTTTAGTTTTTCAGTTGCAATTTTTAGTTTTTTTTTTAGTTTTTGGTTTTTTTTCCAGTTAGTATGTGTTTGTTTTGGCCAAGTGCAGCAGTTACCATCAATCCCAACTTGTCGCTGATTACATGTGACAACTTAATGAGTTTGTGGCCAATGGGCAATGGCCCAATGCAAACATGGCCAAAGCAAATAAATTAATTAGCAACTCTAATTGAGTTTGGTTTCGCTCATTTTATTTTATTTTTATTTCTCCCGCTCCCAATCCTGTTGTTTTATTTTTGGTTTAAAAATGATTAATGAAATATCAAGGCAAAGTTGGCAATATACAAATAATTTATGGCCAACAGTTGAGCATGCATTTCAATTATAACTGATATGAAATCTCATTAAAACCATTAAATCACAATAAACTACAATTTTGTATTTTTTTTATTTATTTTCAGATCTCTGCCAGCTGCAACGAACATTGAAAAAACATTGCATACTTTGCGGCGCTGCCATATTAATGCAGCAGTTTGTATTGCTCTCAGTTCGTTGAACTGACTCTCCCAGAGCTGCCTTTGGGCTCTCTCCAAACAAACAAACACGAGCAAAACGAACAAAGAGAAAGAGCTAACAACTTTTCAACTAGTGCCAAAAACAGAAAATTTATGGTAAGTTGTTGCATTGTTTTTGTATTATTGTTGTACACAGAGAGAAATTTGTTTTAACAGTTGTTTGTTTGTTTGTTGTTTCTCTGTTTGTTTGTTGTTGTTGTTGGTTTTGTGCATTACGCATCATTAAGCGATAATTATGCAAAGTGTTGCTTCCAAACGAGTTAATAATTATGCGTGGGCATTCAACACTTTGGTAATGGTGTGTGGGGCAGGGGGAGAGAAGAGAGAGAGAGATCTCCCCCGACTGCAAAGTTAATTTGTGACAATAGTTTGGGGTTTTTGAGAAACTCAAAGTATCATTAAATAAAATGTTATCAGCGGAAGAGAATAATGTTTCTAAATGGTGGAAAATAAATTTTTGGGGCACTGAACTAGAAGAAATAATGTGAAAACTAAAGAGATATTGAATTTAGCAAGGAAAAAAGAAGAGAAGAGAAACAATGCAGCCTCACTTATAGTCTTAATATTTGGACAAAAAAAGAGTCCAGCATTTAAAAACGCATTTATTCAGCATTTATTCTATAATAAGCTTTACGAACGAGAAACTTTGGGGTGTGATCTGGGCATATCAGGTCTCATCAAATTCTTTTAACCGCTAAGAAGCCATTATTTCCATCTTTGTTCATGAAATTCGCTGATTTATTTAAATGATTTGTTTTCTTTTAAAGTCTTGTTGCCCTTCCCTCAAAGGGCAGTACGCAGTACTCTGAAATGCTGAACAAGAGCCAACTATGTAAAAAAAATAGGTTTCTATTAATATATATTTCTAATATATATATATTGGCTGCAACTACAACTTAATTGACATTTTTGTTTTTAACAAATTTTTTACTTCTCTCTTAAATCCAGTACCCAGTATGCTGAAGCGCTTCCAAACAATAACCAACTTCATATTACAAAAGTAAATTTGTGAATAGCTTCCGAACATATAATAATTTGTACGTTTGGTTGTAAACACAGCTCAATGGATAGTTTTATTTTCCAACAATATTTTCCTTTTGTCTTAAAGCCAGCCTTCTGAAACTCATGCAAACAAGCATCAATTTATAGTAAAAAATAATCGCAACGGGTTTTGGTATATTTAATATTATGTACGTTTGGTTACAAACAATGAAAATTTTTTATTTTTCCATGATGTTTTTCTTTTCTCTTAAAGCCAGTACTCAGCTTCCGAATAAGAATCAACGAATAGATTCAATACTGTGGTATTATATACGTTTGGTTGCAAACAGAGCTTTGTGGATATTTTTGATTTTCTAGATATTTTATCCCTTTTTTTAAAGCCAGTACTCAACATTCGGAAACACTTCCGAATAAGAATCAGCGAATAGATTCAATATTGTAATATTATGTACGTTTGGTTGCAAACAGTGCCTAGTGGATATTTTTGAATTTCGAGAAATTTTTCCCGTTTTCTTAAAGCCAGTACTCAGCATTTCGAAACTCATCCGAATAAGAACCAACTTTATAATAAAAAACAGTCGTGAATAGCTTTCGTTCCTTTAAAATAATGTACATTTGTTTACAAACATAAGTCAATGGATTTTTTTAATTTTGTTTCTTCCCTCTTAAAACCAGTACTCAGTATTCACCAGCGCTTCCGAACAAGAATCAACTTTAAATTAAAAAAATAGTCGTGAATAACTTCCGTACAATTAATATTATGTTAATTTGCTAGAAAGCTCAGCTCAATGGGTTTTTTATTTTTTTGACAGATTTTATTCTTCTCTTTCAAAGCCACTACTTAGCATTCTAAAATACTTCCGTAAACGAACCATATTCATATTACACACGAAAAAATGTTGCGAATACTTTCCGTACACTATTTTTATTCGTTTGGTTGAAAACGCTGCTCAATAGTTATTTTTTCGTTCGCTTTCAAAGCCAGTACTCAGCAGTTAGAAATGCTTCCGAACAAGAATAAACTTCATATCAAAAATTTTTGCAAGTAACTGCCGAATGTGAGAGTCATAAGATAGCATTATGATACCACGACGTATTTTTGTGGCATAAAATCGAAAAACAATTCATTAGACTAGAAATTTGGATTAGTTTAAACAAACTAAGAAAGAAATACTGAGAAAAAGCTTCAGAGCGACCCAACCAGAACTATAGCTCATAGAAGCTCAGAAAGATCCCTGAAGGTTATTATCAAAATTTATCAAAAGTTATTTGATAAATTTAAGTTCGACACAAGTTTACAAAAAAAAAAAAAATTGTATTTTTAAGGAAAAAACTAGCTTCATTTTTGAAAACAACTTCTTGGAAAGAATAAAATCAAATGAAAATTTTTATAATGCTCTGCGGAACTCTGCACTAAGACCTTAAGCTAAAGATTAGGCACTTAATTTAAATACAATAAAATTCTCTGCCTAAAATTTATATTTATTTATATTATAATCTTTTATAGGCTCTTTATCATGTTTTTTTTTTTTAAGTGTTGTACATAAACAATGTTAATAGAGTTTGCCATTTTAAATTTAGTTTTATTGAAAATTTGATATATTCTCCTCTCTCTACTTTGCTAATTAAATATGGGTTCGATAAAATAATATTACGTATATTTTAAGCTTTAAAAAAGTTTCGCCTAAGTTAAAAAACTACAGCCGTGGAGGCCTCCCCTTAAATTAGTTCCGAGCTCGTAGCTCTCTAAAGGCGCAATTTTTTTTTTTTTTTATTACTTGGGCTAAATTTATTTTTGTAAGTGAAAATATGTATAACTTCGTCAACTCTTTAAATTTTGAATGTAAAATAATAGTTTTTTGAAAAAATAATTTAAAAACCACACAGATGCTACCTACCCCTTCAAAAAAGCAAGTAACAAAAACCTTATTTAGCAATTTTTGTTTTTTTAACAGAAATTTTGTTTCCTCCCACTGTGCAGAAATAATTTGTTTATTTTCCAAGGGCAGTTTTTTCTTAAAAAAAAAATCATATTTTTTAAAAAAAATATATTTTTTTTGTTTCGGAAAATATTGTATAATAATTTGCTCAATTTATGTCAAAACTTGACATTACAGAAATATTTTATTTTTCCGCTAGATGGCGCAAGTAAAGCAGCTCTCGATAGTTGGAATTAAAATTGTAATTTTTAATATAAAAAAATGAAACTTTGAGCAGTCGATTTTTAAATTTTTTTTCACAATCTTGTATATCTAAATTGTATTATTATAGATTTTTCGAAGTCATAAAATTATAACTGGGCAAAGTAGGTTATAAGAACCTGAAATAATAAATTTTTATATTAAAAATCACGTTAGCTATAAGTATTATAAATTAAAACCGTGCATAAAATTTAAGCTTTAAAAAAAAACTCAAAAAATTACCTTCAATACCACGGTTTACTCCTTAACAAAAACATGTGACAAAAATTTTATTTGCAGTTTTTGCTTTAAAAAAAAAATTATTTAAATGTGAAAATATTGAAATTATTTTTTTTTTTTTTTAGTTTATGCAAAAAATTGACATTTCATTCCGAATGAAACATATTTTTTAATTTAATTTATGCAAAAAATCTACATTTCATTCAACTATGCAAATGTAATTTAATGCGACCGCTGGAAGGTGACCGCTGTTGTCGCTAGAGGGCGCTAAACATTGTTTAAATGATTTTCTAGCTTTTCATTTATTTTCACACATTATTTTAAACATGAAGTTTTTACACAGCAAACTACTATCCGATTCGATTTGCACCAAAACCGGCGTAAAGCAGGGTTGCCTCATGTCTCCGCTCTTGTTCCTTATTGTTCTCGACGACGTCTTAAGCAAAGCGTTAACAGGAAAACATGGAGTACCCTGGAATTTTAACGAACATCTTGAAGAATTAGCATACGCCGACGACATCGCCCTCCTTGACGTCAAAAGGTCAGACCTGCAGTTGAACTTCGATCAGCTCAGCGCTCGCGCTGGCGAGGTCGGCTTGAAAATAAACGTTAACAAGACCGAATTTATCTCGAACTGCGACGATAATAACGTCCCAAGTTTCACAGTATATGGGAAAGGACTCAAACTCAAACAGGATTTTTGCTACCTTGGCAGCAAAATAACTGCAGCAGGCAGTTCATCCGCTGACATCGCCAACCGTATAAACAAAGCCCGCGGTGCCTTCGCACTACTAAATAACATCTGGGCATCTAACGCGATATCGGTCAAGACGAAACTTCGGATTTTTAGCTCCAACGTAAAATCCATCCTGTTATATGCTTGCGAGTCCTGGCCGCTTACATCGGTTCTGATCCGGAAACTGTAAACCTTTATCAACTCCTGCATACGTAAAATCTTAAGGATTTGGCGGCCACGAACCATTTCTAATGCGGAATTATTGAAAGCCACTAATGAGCTTCCTATTGAATTAATAATCAAACGCCGCCGTTTCGGGTGGATCGGGCACACACTTCGCAAAGATACCTGCGAAATCTGTTAGAAGCACGCAGTCGTGGAAGACCAACAACCTCTTGGCATCGCCAAACAACTTGCAAAAAATCGGTCGGCCTTCAATTCTTTTGTTTTGGCCCTACGCTCCACCCGGAGTTAGAGGAACTTATATATATGAAGTTTTTAGGCTTCTAGCATATACTGCTTATTTATTAATAATATCTATATACCCAAAAAATAAGTCTTTCAGTTTCCTAAAATAATTTAGAGACCCAATTCCTTTTATGCTTCTGCTAACAAATTTTTCAATTAACCAATATATGCGCAGTATTTTGTAGCCCATTGAGTTTACAAATTCTGTATGCATGTAAATGGAAGCCTTGACGGTACAAGCTGCTTTGAGAAATATTATAACAAAGGTATTTCAGTCCACCCTAGAGCCCCTACCCCTTGTAATCAGTCATATTATATACATACTATATATGTAGGTATTCCTATATCCTATGTCTTGCATGGGTCACCGCAGTGTCAATTCAAGTCATTTGGGAAATTCGACGGATCGCTCAACTGCTTCATTTCAGTTTCGACATTTGTCCCAAAATACGGCACGTGTTTTTGTAGCCGTATCTGTGTCTGTGTATCTATGTGCACGTATGTGTGTGTATCTGTGTTAAAGGTTCTTGTTGTTGCTGTTGTTCTTGTCAACATTTTTGTTGCTGAAAATTTTCAGTTTTTTTTGTTGCCTGGATTTTTTTGGAAACGCAATTCAAAGCTTTGCAGCTTGCCTTTGCTTATTTCTTTTATTCCATTTTGCTTTGGCCCGCTTTCTCTCTCTTTATCGCTCTATCTGCTGCTTGTCAAAATTAGGCAGCTTCAATGCAGCCTTACCGTATGTGTGTGTGTGTGTATCTGTGTTTATCTCTCTGCATGTATCTGTGTGAGTCTGTGTGAGTGTTGGGGTATATTTTGTGACATGTCGTGTTTATGGGATTTTGTTACTTTTGGGCTTTCGCCTGGCCTGCTGCCTTTTATTCTTTATAAAATTATTTTCTCTTCTTCTTCCACTTCTTTTTGTTGTATTTTTTTTTTTTTTTTTGTGAAATAAGATATTTATTTGCTTCTTAGCTCAGTGTTTTGGTTTGCCTTTTGCAAATTGACAAATAACAGGTGGGCTGAAAATTCCGTATCGTTTCAATGAAAAAATATTTTTTTTGTCAAAATTCGCTTTTATTATTCAACATAGTTGCCTTCAAGAGCGATACAGCGATTATAACGGTCTTCAAGTTTTTCGATACCCTTCCGGTAGTAATCCTTCGACTTGTCCTCAAAATAGGCTTTATTGGAGCTAAATCTCTTTCCAGCGAGTGTTCTCTTGATGTCTGAGAACAGGAAAAAATCGCTGGGGGCTAGATCTAGAGAATACGGTGGATGCGGAAGCAATTCTAAGCCAAATTCATGCAATTTTACTATCGTTTTTATTGATTTCTGATTCGGGGTTTTTGGTCGATTGTGAGCCAGCGCGGCGCTCACTTGGCACAGATCTTTCGCATATCCAAATATTCATGAATGATGTGACCGACGCGTTCCTTTGATATCTTTAAGGCCTTGGCTATGTCGATCAACCGTATTTTGCGGTCTCCCAAAATTATTTTGTGGATTTTTTTCACGTTTTCGTCCGTAACTGCCTCTTTTGGGCGTCCACTGCGTGCGTCGTCTTCGGTTGACATATGACCGGTACGAAATTTAGCAAACCACTTGCGAATGGTTGCTTCGCCCGGGGCAGAGTCCGGATAACACTCATCAAGCCATTTCTTGCATTCGACGGCACTTTTTTCATCAAAAAATAATGTTTCATTAACACACGAAACTCTTGACTTTCCATGGTTTTCAAAAATAACAAAAGTAGCGTCACTCTCGATACGATAACTCACAAACTAATGATCCGACAGCTGTCAAATTTTTACAGGTATCTTTTGAAGGATGGTACTACCTAAGAAGGGTATGAATTTTATTCTGGTGGCGCCATCTCATAGAAACGATACGGACTTTTCAGCCCACCTGTTAAATAGCCGCCGCCTCAATGGTCATTGCTTGAAGAACAAGTCCGGGACTTGGGTCTAAGTACGTTACGGAAACCGGATGGGCTACCCGGCTCCCTGTCCGGGCATTGTCTACGGCTTAGGGCAGGTCGCTGCTGCTGGGATACTGGGATTGGGAAGCAGTGCATTGAAGACTTAGGCTTAAGCAGTTGAAATTCATTTACATAGAAATTTAGGGGAGCGCGGATATAAAATGGCATATCAAAAGTTTTTCCTTTTTGTATTGACTTTAAATTAATTTATTTTTTATATGAAGAGGGGCTATTTTTTTGTGCTGACTTTTAGTTAATTGATTTGTTAGGCTCTTCAGTTTTCAATTAACAAGATGTGACTTAGCTGGCAGGTAGATAGGTAGGGAACATGCTTTGAATTTTTCCTGTAAAGAAAACTTTTGTTTCTAAATGGTAAAAGCAGGAAAATGATAAAATTGCTACCTTTTAAGAGCTGTAATGTAGTTGCAGGCAATGAAAGACTGGAGGAAAAATTTGTTAGATCATTAAGTTCAGTACATTAATGACAGGTTAGGAAAGGACCTAGGTATTAATCAAAGCAGTTTGGATTTTATTGTTATATATACTTATTTTGCTAACTATCTTTATCATATATATATATTCTTTTGAGCTTCCCAAAAATGTTTTGAAAAAGGATAAAACTTAATTGCTCAACAGCTACCCAATAGAAAAATACGAGACGTTTAAAAAAATTGTTTGAGCAAAAAGTGTATATTTGTTAATTATTTCTCCAATTTTTGGGTAATTTTTTATTAATTAGGTTGTTTACTTGGACAGGGCTTGGCTAAATTATTGCCTTTAGCAATGGTGAAAAATACTTATTAAGCCTCTCTTGGAGCTTCCAGTATCGTAAGATATGTAAGTAGGGGAACACCGCAAACGGAGTCCGGTCCCCCTTCCTTTGACCTTCTATGTACCCTGGAGGAGGGTGGATGCAAAATAACTGCATACGCTGATGATGTAGCAGTTTCCTTCTCGGGTAAATACACCCAAACTCTCTGCGAGCGTATGACCACACGGTCTGCGTGCGTTCTCAGAATGGGCCACGGCTAGTGAATTGGGGGTAAGCCCAAATGAGACAAAGCTTATGCTATTCACCAGGAAGTATAAACTTCCATCTCCTATAAATCCCAAGCTTAATGGTAACCCCTTACCACTTAGCGACTCAGCCAGATACCTCGGGTTAGTCCTAGATAGCAAACTGGACTGGAACCTAAATACAGAAGATCGAAGAAAAAAGGCCGCGATCGCTTTATAGACTTATGAGAAAGCCATTGGACTTGAATGGGCCATGTCCCCAAACATAGTTCACTGGCTGTACACTGCCATTGTCAGACCTATACTGTATGGAGTCTCGATCTGGTGGCCTACCTTAGATAAGGTGACCAACCTTAAAAGTTAAGTAGGGCTAGCGAACCCGAATGAAGTGGCTAGACAAGGAACTACCAGCATCCTCCTTCAAGACAAGGAGAGCCTGGCTATACCTATGGGCAGCTGTAAACTGAGAATATGAATTTTTTCACTTACTGTGCAAATAAAACATGGATTCGGACATCGAACATCGAACGTGTAGAATCTCGCGGCAAACTTGGCCGACATACTGCAGCAAAAGATCCAAAAAACGTTGCTATCTGAATAGAGCCCAGTGGTCATCTGTTATCCGAGCCATCACGGGACATTGGTGGAAAACCACGCATCCAGGTTGAATGCTCACCATCATGACTTCTGTAGAAGCTGTGGCGATGAGGAGGAGCTGGAGACGGTGAAACACTTTTCCTGTCACTGCCCTGGACTGGGCAGTAAAAGATTTAGGTTCCTACAGTCACATTTTCTAAATGATCTATCTCAGCTCTCTGAACAGAGTCCAAAATGCCTTTTAAGGTTTATTCAGGCAGCCGGATGGCTTCATCACCTATTATAAGGGACCTCTCAAGTGAGGAAGAGTGGTGAAATAGCTCACTCTAGCGATATCGCAACGGGACATCAGTCCCAACTGCCGCCCTAACCTAACCTAACATAACATCTGAAAATGAAAAGATCTTCAGGCTTGTATTTAAAAGCTGCGTTAAAAATGGGAAAAGTAGTCTAGAAATTGACAATACCTTGAATAAAATTTTATATTTCCATTGCTTGATAAGAAATGATGGAAATCCATTTTCACTCCTAATACAGAAAAAACTTTATACTGAGGGTGAAACTTTAAGCAAGCGAACGATTGTTCCAAAGGCTTGTACGCACCAGTCCGTGACTTCCGAACTAGCAATAAACAGAGTATTCCTATTAATGAAATGCTTTTCATACCCTGTACTTATAAGTACAAAGGGTATACTAGATTTGAGCAATATACATATATAACAGACAGAAGCAGGCGTGAAAGACCCCAACCAAGTCCTTTATACCAAAATGCTTATCATAACCTCGGATTGAGCCATATCCGTCCGTCCGTACGTTTGTAAGAACCCCTAGATCTCTGAGACTTGAAGAGCTAGAGACACCAAACTTTACCAGCTGGTATGCAAATTTCCTCAGAAGTTGAATTTTGTTGAATCATGTCGATATCTTTCCCAATACCCCGCAGTAGATTTCCGCGGTTTTTGGCAACCCCGCTTAATATTTTCACTTGAAATTTAACAAAGTGATGCATTATGTTTCCACGAATAAAAATCTGACAAATACAGCAAAAGTTATAGCCAAAAATATACAAATTTCACCACCGATTGCCAATTAACTCCGTTAATATTTGACTCCACCTAATTATGGTTACAACTGACCTCGAATCACAATTTTTGGTTAGCTGATTCATGTGGTTCTAATGAACAAATCCACATCCAAATTTTATCGATGCGGTACCCCCACCATCCACAATCGATTTACCGTGTTTTCTCTCACACTCTTCAACATATCAACTTGAAACTTACCCCATATACTTTAAATAGCTTTTTGACGTAACTTTCATTACAATCCGTAAAAGTTTTCGGAACTGATAAGTATAAATATCGAATTTTATCAAAAACAAAATGAATTGCAATTGGAAAATTCATTGTAGGAATATGCAGAGCAAATTTTGTCGAGAGAAAAGTTACAGAGCATTCCACTGTCGGACACCGCCACGACTGTGGCATATTTTTTTATATAAGTCTCATTTAACGTCGACTTTAAATATGTCCGTCTAAAAAAAATGAGCCCAAATTTTCTAATTAAATTTATAAAACTAATGTACCAGTGGAGAGTGGATCAATACGTGCATATAATGATACAAATAATGGATTTTAGTTTAAAATACGTCTGTTTTTTCTACTTTTCACTTTTTACGACTAACCCAGACTAAAAAGTGCACAATCTTGGGCAGTCTAATCTAATCTAATCAAATCAAGCTAAAAGCCCCACATATATACTATATTCTACATTTTATACAATTTTCTTTGCAATTACATTTAATGCCAATATACTGCTTGCACTGCTTGTTTTTTGTATTTGTAGTATTTGCATTTGCTAATTAATTGCGATTCGATATCAGCTTTTTAGCCTCATCTCTTCATTTAATTAAATTTGCCATTTGCTGACAGTAAAAAAATTATAATAAAATAATAAAATACAAACTTAGTCTAAACTTTTTGCGCATTTTTTATAAAATATAATTTTATTTAAAAACAAAAAACTTCTTAAATTAGAGTCAAGATATTTAGGAATTTTTTTACGAAAAATAAAATCAAAAGCAAAAATCAGAAGTAGCTCCCACTCACGCACATTAAGACACAGCCTGGGGGACATTTGCATAATTATAAGATAAATAACAATTTTTACAACAATAACAACAACTTGATAATGATAACGATGATGATTACGATGATGAGCGAAGCAGCAGCACAAAAGAAATGAAGTCAACATGCAAATGGAGTCGCACTTCGTGTTATTGTTGCTGTCTTTGTTTTATGAGAAACTTCCTCTTTTTTTTGGTGGAGCTCTCTATTGTTGTTGCTGTTGCTACAATTTATGCAAATATCCGAGCGGGGCTGCAGCGGGGGGCGTATTTATTTCCAATGCATATGAATATAAGCAGGAAATATACGCATACAAAATAAAAAGCCCAGAATTTTACATTTCTTTGCCATTTGAGTAGTTCTAAAGCACTCACACGCCCCCCGCCCCTTGCCTCCAACCCTCTTTATTTAACACATAAAGTTGTCTTATTGTAACCGAAAGCTACAAATATATATAAACAAAGTTGAAAGCGTGACAAGCGGATGTTGTGTGGCATGCATATTTCACAAAAGTGCCAAACAGGAAACACGCCGAACGACATTTTGTAAAATTTATTACAAAATGGCTTCCCTATGCTGCACAGCTAAGAAGAAAGCCAGAATGAGGGAAAGACCGAGAAGAGTGGCTACAAAGTAGCCAGCAGGTTTGATATAGTCGACCATGTTGACAATTTTTGTGGCCAGCAATTTGTTGTAGCTATTGTTGTTGTTGTTGTAGTTGTCCTGCAGTTTTGTTGTATTTACTGACAGCTTAAGTGCTGCAGCTGGTAGCAGAGAATAAGAGAAAGTTTGAAAAGAGAGGGGAGCGAAAAATAGAGAGCAAATCGAGCGACATTGAGTGGAAGGCAGTGGCGTAGACATAAGGGGGCTACATGAGTGTCAATATATTGTAATTCGAATCTGTATAGAATATTTTAGAGGTGAACAAATTTCTAAAAACGACTCTATCCAAAAAAGGTCTTGAGACTTTGGTTTTGATAAGACTCAAAATCGCTCAGAAATTTAGAGAAGGTTAATTTTTCGTACACTTGTAAATCTAATCACAAGTAAGGAGAATGGCCTCAAAGTGTTGCTACTTTTGAAAAATAAAAATAGCTCATTAAGTTATTTATTTTATGAAATATTTTCATGGATGTTCCAAAAAAAAACCAATTTATTATTGGATAAAGCGTTAATTTTAATAAATATTTCAACTTTTTATTTTCAAATTTTTCTACTGATATAGAAGTTTGTAAGACAACTTTAAGAGTCATTAGCATTGTTAATTGCAAAATACATTTGTTTTCGTTTCCAAATTATTTCAAAGTATAAAATAAATAGTTCTTGAAATGTCTACTGCGATGTTGCTAGCCATTATGGACGTAAAAAAACTCGTAATTCTTAAGTTAATTTTTACTCCAAAATTCTGAAATTCGAAAACTTGATGGTATATTCTTAAATCGGTTCGATTTGCATACCCTACTGAAAACAGCTAATTTTAAAATTAAATTCATATATATGTTATGTATATAAAATCCTTTTAATAAATAAAAAGTTTTTTTTTTCTATACAATTTTTTTTATTGAACGATTCTAGAGAGAATTTGAAATCATAAATAAAAATTCGAGCAAAATTTGTTCTTACAATTTATTCATTTTCAACATTTACAAAAAAATGGTTACAATATTTGACCCAGGAATAGTAAGAAATCAATCTTTAAAGTTGATGTATAAAAAATAAATCAAAAATGAAGAAAATGTATAGAAAATATAATCAAAATATTATTTGAGACTAGAAACAGAAAACTTTTGAGTCCCTTGGCAGGTAAAATAAAAAGATTCACAAAAATACAAAACATAAGAAATCTTGCAGAAATACTAGAGCAAACTGAAATTTTCGAAAATATGTAAATATTATTTCTCTTTTAATAGAGTTATTATTATATCTCTTTTAATATTATTATTAATAAGGTTGCTCTGTTTCATGCTACAGAAAGTTATTTTTGCAGTAGACTTCAAGACTAGAGTAGACTTCTATCAATATAGATTATATAATAAGCAAGATATTAATAGATCTAAAAATTGTGTCCTAAAAACCCTAATTTATAACACATTTTAAAAGCGATGGTTAAAACAGATAGCTCCTCAAAAATTTTTGTGGTATAAAATACTCAACTTTTTTCTTTCCAACCTCGTAATGCTCAGAGGCTATGAGATAAAAATATTTTTATAGGAACTTTATCTTTTCCAAAACCCATAATACAGAAAATTCAATTCCTACTGCATATGGGGAAAGAGATTTAATAATTTAACTTTATGTAATATTTCTATAATAATTTAAAAAATTTCTAATATTCGGCAAAGTTTTTCAAAATTGTATTTACTCCAATTTTTTTATAGCTAGGTAAAATATGAACTTTTATATATTTTACTTGCAATACGATTATTGAATGTTTTATGATATTACACATAAACTTGTTCCAAGCCAATATCGTCTAAAGACACTTTTTTTACTTTTGTCAGCTGACTTTTTCCAAATATTTAGTTTTAATTTTAATTAACTTTTTAACTTTAAAGTTTTACTGTTCACTGATAAAATATTTGTTTCAAATATATGTTATCGGTTATCACTTGGTTATCGATAAAAAATTGAGATTTTGCATAAAAAATAATTATTTCTCAAAAAAACTAACACAAAAGATGTCTTAAAATTCCTAAATTTACATTTTCGTCCAAAAAAATTTTTCTCAAAATTTCATACCAACAAAATATGACGAAATAGGAAAAAATCTTATGTATTACTTGATACAAGTTTTTGTTTTCACTAAAAATCTCGAATCAAAAACTATTTTTTTTTTATATTTTAATTATTTTTAAATTTTTCTTGAAGCTCAGATCCGAAATAAATTCTTATTCTTGAAACGTTATGACCTCTTTCAGAGATTTGGCTGGTAACCCATTCTGTTATCTATGAATCGATGAGCTTCCGGGACTTTGCTTAGAAAGTAATTTTTTGAAAATTTAAAATACAAAGCCACATCCTAAAAGTCTTGAAATTAAATTGTATCTACCTTATCGAAAACAAATCGTCCTTAACCTCACAAAAAATCATCTCAAATTTATACCTTCGCAAGTTTCTCTACAGAAAGATATTTTGGAAGAAGACTTCGATGTCAGTAGCTTATCAATCTACTTTATTAATTAACAAGATATTAATATCCGCAAAAATTATCTTCCAAAAAACGTAAATTATATGCCCCTATCACACTTTCAAAGCGATGATAAAGTGGAAAAAAATTTTGCATTAAATACCTCACTTAATCTCCTTACTACACAATTTTTTAATAAAACATATTTATATTTTATTTCCTAAATATATATTTATAGGAACTTTATCTTATTCAAAATCCATAAAATAAAAAATCCAGATACGGATTCCATATGGGAAAATATTTTGCAAATCAAAAATATTTTGCTTAAGGAATACATATTTTTTTTAATTCTTGTAATATTTCCAAACATTGTAAGAGTTTTTGAGCTCTAGTAAAAATTTTTAAAATTACTTTTGCTTAAATTTTGTATGACTGGGAAAATATGGATTTCAATATTTTACAAAATATATACCCTTATCTATTATATATACACAACCGAGATCTAAGTACATAACTTACTTTGCAAATTGATCATTTTAATTTTGACAGTTTTTATAATAATTTTAATATTAGATACTTATTTTTATTTTTAAGAAAATGGAAGATCTCTCACTTTTTACCAATATTTATTTTTAATATGAATTAATCTTATTTATACTAGTTTAATTTTAAAGTTTTGCTCTTCACTGATAAGAGATAAATAAATTACTTATGAAGAGATTTGTTATAGGTTATCATTAGGTTATCGATAAACAATCGTAATTTTGCATAAAAAGGTATCTTTTTGAAAATTTCAAATATAAGTTAACCTCAAAAAAATGGCACGCATAAGATGTGCTAAACCAGGCGAATTTAAATTTTATCTTAAAAAGATGTTTCGCAAAATTTCATCCCAAGAACTAGAAACAGGAAAAACGCATGTGTTTGTCTTCACTGAAAATCTCTAAACTATCAAAATCGGTTTTTATTTTAACACTTGTGTGTTTGGATAAAATTGTCTCAAAGCTCAGATCACGAAATTAAGCTTTGTTCTTGAAACCTTGTGACCTCTTCCGGACATTCGGCAGTTAAAATATTTTTTTTCAATTGTAAATTCTCACTTAACCCCAAAAAAGCCATCTCAAATTTATACCACTTCAAATCCGCCTCGATAAGTTATCGGGAATTTGCATAAAAAGTATATATTTTGAAAATTTTAAATATGATATGAAACGAATATCCTAAAATACTTATGTTTAAATTTTTCTTCCTTTTTCTTTTTCGAAAACATAACTTTTTTAGCTCCAACAAAGCCATCTCAAATGTATACAACGTCGAATCCACTCCCTATTCAGTAATCGAAAACTAAGCTCGACTTTGCACAAAATGCAAATTTTTGAAAATTTCAAATATGATTCGTAAAAGATGTCCTGAAACTCTTGAATTTCAATTTTATCTAATTTTATCTTAAAATGCATACCATTTCAAATCCCTCCCCAAACACTATTCAATAATGGATAAATCGATAAGTTATTAGAATTATGCATAAAAATAATTTTCTTAAAACTCAAAATATGATACAAAAAACACATTTTAAAACTCTTGAAGTTAAAATTTCCTTTTCGAAAACAGCTAGTCCTTAACCCCAAAAAACGACATCTCCTTAAACAACATCGAATTAAGTAATCGAAAAATAATCTCTATTTTCCGTAAAAAGTAAATATACCCTTCCCAAAGCTTTTGAATTTAAATTTTTCCTTCAAATCCCTACCCCCTTCTCT
>JBAMAX010001337.1:0-38919 GCA_037043745.1 Chymomyza amoena
AAAAAATCAATTATTAATTTTCTTTTGTAAAAAATCATTCTGAAAAAATTAAATAATTTACTTTATTTTTTTTAATAAAAGGACCCAAGTTATGCTGTAAAATGTACAAATCAGCAATTTGGCTCAATCCAAATTTTCTACTAAGCCATGTTTGGTAGAGGCAAAACGATTTGATATGAATGGTTATTCGATGAGGTTCTGCTGTCCCGGACTGATATTACTAACTTGTTTCAAAATAATTTCATGTTTCATGTGTATCGTCCAATACATCATCATTAAAGAGGAGCTCAAATTTTGTAAGGATTGTTGCTCGTTTTGGAAGAAATATATTCAGTACCAATTGATGGTGAATTATTATGCTTCTCCGTTTTTATGCTACTCCCTGCTTGCCTGCAGGCAATATATACAAAAAATATCAGTCTCTTTGAAAGTTTCCCCACTAACACTTCCGGGTAGACATAAGGGACGTATAACCAGAAACTACTAGAAACTAAATTACATTACTCTTTGATCCACATTTATATTAGTATTACAAATTTTTTTGCCAGCAAGAAGTTTACAAAGAATTGCGAAATTAGAATTTATTTCAAAAACTGGTTACATAAATGATTTTTGATTAAAAAGTTACAGCGTGTTGAAACTAAAAATATACGCATAGTAAATATACAATATGTATACATAATATAAGTTTAATATAATAAATAATAATAAATGATTTTAAATAAATACATATACATATATAAATGCGCGCATAAGCTTTTGCCTTCTTTACAAGGTCAAAGAATTGGTACTTTTAATAAGCATTCCAATGACGCAGCAAATGATACAAAAAAAAAAACAATATGTAAACAAAGTAAAAATACCTGATAGCGTTTATACAATTATCGCCTCTTCTCTCATTTCTTATTATTTATTTTATATTATTACCGAACCGCAACGCTTCTTACCGGTAAGAGCGCAATAATTTTATTTGAATGAATCCAATAATCTGCATTACATAACACAAAACAAAAATGAAAAAAAAAAACAAGCGCTGCGCTTAAAGCAATTAGAGCCAAAAGGTTGCTTCGTCCCTTGGCTATTTACCTATATGCAGAAACAAAAACAAATTAGCTTGCACTTTGCACTATTCACTTACACTCACATATATATACACATACGCACACGAACGCAACGCAACGCATCTTCTGACACCGAAGACCAACCTGCCTCCATAAACAATGCAGACTGACTGAACCTCTTCTTTGGGCACAGATTAATCAAAGCAAAGCTTTCAAAAAAATCTTAAAACGGCATAAACAAAAGAGAGCAACGCTGCTGCGCACAGTGGTCAATAATTGGCAAACTAGTTAATTGTATTTTTTGGGAATATTGGTTGACGCAAAATTTTGTAATGAAAAGTATTAGTAGAAGTGTAAGTGTAGTGTAGTGTGTATATGCATAAAATTTACTGCTGGGTGCAGTGGTCAAAATATTAAATCTAATCATTTATTTTAATTTAAGCCTGAATTTATAAGTGACTATAATAAGTTAATTGATGCTGTGACACAGACAAAGGACTGTTTGGCCATATTTTCCGAAATGGTCAAACTAAAAGAACTTAAACTTTTAACATATTTATGTTCATTAAACGTTTTTATGCACCAATAATAATAATAATGCTATTAACACTATAAATTTTTATTGACATTTAAAAAGCTTTCAAATTTGTAAAAAAAAAGTTTTTTTGACATTTTAAACGAGTGTCTGAAATCAGCTACAAAAATTAACAAATTTTATAAGTTTTAAATTCTCTATAGGGCGTATTATTATTATATTTATATTTTTATCTTTTTTTCTCAATATTATATTTACAATCAATTTGCAGACAAAAATTTAATTATTTTATTATTAAAAATTAATTATTAATTATTAATAAATTTTAAGTAAAAGGAAGTTTCTAGTGAAACCAACTATTATGTAAGCATATAAATGAAAAATAAATATGTATTATAATTTTTTTATTATATTTTTATTTTTTTTTTTCTCAATATTTTATTTACAATTAATTTTCAGACAAAAAGTAAACTCATTAATAATTATTAATATATTATAATATAAGTAATAGGAAGTTTCTAGTGAAATCAACTATTATATAAGCATATAAATAAAAAATAAATATGTACCCTAAATACGCAAATATATATGTATTTGTATATAAAAATGATTATTGATATTCGGCATAATAATTCCCTGACTGACTATTTATGTCTGTCGACTCTAGAAGGGGCATTGGTATCTCTATTAATAGCTGTTCAAAGAGAATTTACTCCTTATTACAAAATATTGGTAGTTAAGAGGTAATGTTTGCTGGTAAATTTTTAAATAATAATATCATAATATATTAATAGAAAATATTTATTTACATATTGCATGAGTGCAAATAAATATAAGTTAAAAATTTATTATTTTGAAAAAAAAATTGTTAGTTTTTCAATACCCTACATTGTTGGCTACTTTTGTATATTTTTTAACAGATTATTATTAATAAACAAATAATAATGAAAAATAAATTTCAGTTAAAAGATAATAAATTTATATACTTTTTTCACGACCTTCTCCTATTTAAATGATTTTAACACATTTGTTAGAGCTACTAGCCAATTGAAACATTCAAATTTTATTACCAAATTCAGTTCATTTATCGAGTCATCGATAGCTGATAACTTTGAACAGACATATTTCATTGAAGAATAAAGATATTGACTCGAATTTTATTTACTATGACAGATAAAATATTAAATTAAAAAACGAGAAATTAATGTTTAATTTTTTTTATTTTTTTTTCATTATTTTTAGTTTTAAAATTCAAAAGTGATCTTCCACTTAAAAAAAAAAAATTACTACAAGAAATATTTTTATTTCGTTAAGCCCGATCCAGTTATGCAACTAAAGTCATTTTTATCACTTCAAATAAAAGTTAAATTATTTATATAATAATTTTAATATGTTAAAGTTATGGGAATTCGGTCATTAAACAATGTCTCATTTTTTTTTTTAAATAATTAATTGTGTAATACCAAAATACTTTACCATGACAGATAAAATATTAAATTAAAAAACAAGAAATAAATATTTTATTTTTTATTATTTTTAGTTTTTAATTTTAAAATTCAAAAGTGATATTCCACTTAAAAAAAAAAAAATAGCTATCAGAAATATTTTTATTTTTAAAGCCATTATTATCATTTCAAATAAGAAATAAATTATTTATATAATAATTTTAATATGTTAAAGTTATGGAAATTCTGTCATTTAACAATGTCTCAGTCTATTTATAAAATAATTTATTGTGTAATACCCAAAATGCTTGCCATTTTTTTATCGCTTTTAATAAAGAACAACTTGATTATTTATATCTAATAAATTAAAAATAATCAAGCTAGGCGAATTTTATGAAAAAGAATTTTATAAGCCAATTTTGCATTTTATTCAAAAAGTCAAAAGTACAATATACAATACAAATTGTTTGCTATTTTTTATTAAGCCTAATTTTATTATTATATCCATTTATGTATTTGCAAAATAGTATTAACACGAGCTTTTTTTTTTGAAATTCTTGTCCAAAAATTTTTAACAGCCTTGAATAGCAGAAAAAAAGTGAATTTTTTTTTTTTCATAAATCTATTATTATAAGAATTTTTTGAATTTTTGAAAAAGCTCGTGTCTATCCATAGCCAAGGGGATGAGAAAAATTGGTTTGAAAAGTATTTTGGTTTCTGATAATCTGATCGGTCAAAATCGTTCACCCCTTGCGCCCTGGACACTTTTGACGAGGACGCAGTGAAGGACGTGTAGCGGTCACATGCGTCATTTTTATGTAAAACCAAAAAAATCGGTTTAAAAGTCAAAAATGAATGATAACAATACAAAAAACTCCTTCCCCAAATTATTTGTAGTTTTCTAGTAATCAATTTTTGAAAATAGCGCTCGGATACGAGGTACGAATACCACTGCCTAGAGTATATTAAAGTTTTAACTACAATGTGTCTTTATTTTGCCCACTGTGCTGCATCACACAGCCTGCTCTTTGCATTGTCCGTTATCTATGTACAGTAACTTCTAAGCCAAGAGCAACAAAAGCAATGACAAAAACAATGCAAGCTTAGCTTTCAATGTTGTTGGTGTTATTTCTAAAAATAGAACACAAAGAGCATAACTCGCACAAATGATGGGAGAGTAAAAGAGCAGACATAAGAAAGCTGCGCTTACATTGTTGTTTGTCTGTTAATTCGCAAGCATAAAAGTAAAAATTACAAAAACAAAGCAAAAACAAAAGCTGCGCTTGCATTGTTGTTGCTTTAATTGCTGCTTTTATTCTTTTTCTATTATGCTTTTTGCTTTGCTTCGCGCCTTTTGGTCTAATGCCGACGGCAATGCAAATTAAATGACATTCAAATTTGGAAATATATTTAGGAAATTATTTCAAGTTTAAATGCTAATTGTGCGGCAAGCGAAGAGAGCCTGTTAAGAGGTCCTTGGTATCATTTGAAAGATGATTTTGTCTACTTGCGTTCTATATAAGCTGATTGCCAGTCAACGCTCAACTTAAGCTCCAAAAAGCTTAGCAAACATTTGCATAAAATTTTATTACGAAAATTGGCAATTTATTAAGTGCTTTGGCTGGCTTTGCAGGTGACTTGTGCTTTTGGCCATGTGCTTGAGGTGTTTTTGTGACGTCACAGTCATAGTCTGGATTAAATGGCTGTCTCCGTGTGCGTATTACGTACATTTATAGGCTCATATCAGTGGGCATTGATAGGGGGGGTTGATTAGGACTAACAACATGAGACTACGAAAATTGAGCTAGATCCTAAATAAAGCCTGCTGTGTAGATAAATTTAGAAAACAATTACTTCTGGCTATTTATAGAGGAAACCATTTTTATTTTTAATTTGTTGGGGTAGGCGAAACTGTGATTGGTAACTATATACTATGGCTTTAAGAATGAAATCCTTCAGAGGAACTCATCTGTAACTATAAGCTGCAAGCAAGATAGAAATTTAACAAAACCTTAATATGGAATATTGGATAGGAAAGGCTCCACAACAACTACTTAGATGGACTATCATACCATATAAGCTTTTTGGCTATATATACTATATATAGGAATGTGGAGCAAAGTTTCTGAAACGAACCACTTCTTTATTAACATAACTAAAGTCTTTTGTTAAAAACTAAAGCAGATTATTAAACTTATAGAAAAATAATTAAATCAATTGACAAAACAATAAATTAATGAACGTGCTTAGGTTGCTATGTATGGCAACTACAGCTTGAACTAGATGTGAATTATAAGCAATTTGAAGTAAAAACTAGTTGCCTTTGATACCCAAGTTATATTCAGCAACAGCTTAGTCTACTTTTGAGTTTAGAGTTGTAAACAAATCTATTATCTCGGATATCTATACATATTGAAGCGTAATTTTCCGTTTGAATTTTGATATTATTATTATTATTATTTTTATACCCTGTACCGTATGGTACCAAGGGTATATTAAGTTTGTGCTAGCCGAAAATGTATGTAACATATAGAAGGAGACGTCGGAGGCACCCCAAAGTTACCTAAAATATGATCAGGGTGAATAGAGAAGTCGATAAACCCATGTCCGTCTGTCCGTCCGTCTGTCCGTCTGTCCGTCCGTCCGTGTGAACGCCTAGATCTCAGAGATGATAACAGCTAGATTTACCAAACTTTCCCATAGATCCCATATTAATCCATAGGAGGCAAGTTTATTTTATTTTTTTGATATCTGGGATAAATTATATAGCTCCCATGGGGGTGTTTGAGACGACTTCGACAAAAAAAAAAGTTTTAGATGAATAATTCGTTTGTTTATGAAGATATCGTAACGAAATTTGGTATTCAAAAGTTTTTAGAGTTTCCAATCACTGTACCAAATTTGATCGAAAGCGGTTGACTATATCATATAGCTCGCATAGGACCGATCGGCCAAAATAACTTTTTTAAAGAAAAGTTCGCTATATTTCGTTTTTTAATAAAGATATCGTAACCAGATTTGGCGTTTGGAAATTTTTTAGAGCACTTAAGCAATGTGCCAAATTTGCACAAAATCGGTTGACTATATCATATAGCTCCCATAGGTCCGATCTTCCAAAAAATCGATTTTTTAACAAAATTTGTTGTGTTTCGTTTGTTTGTTAAGATATTGGGACCAAATTTGCCAAATTTAGTATTTTATAATTCCCAATCACTGTACCAAATTTAATCCAAATCGGTTGACTATATCATATAGCTCCCATGAGACCAATCGGTCCAAAAAAAACGTTATTTATACAAAATTCGATGTTTTTCGTTTGTTTGTAAAGATATTTGAATTGGTAAATTTGGCATTCAGATCTTTTTTAAGGTATTTAAGCACTGTGTCAATTGTTATTGAAATCGGTTGACTATATTATATAGCTCCCATAGGAACGATCGGTCAAAAAATATGTTTGCTTAAAAATTCTTCTGTTTTTGGTTTTTTGTTGAGAAATCGGACTTTATTACAAAGCTACTGGTACAGGGTATCCTAAAGTCGTCCGCGCCCGACTTTACGTCCGCCATTTTTTTTCGTGTAAATTAGTGCTAATCGCATTTGATATTTAAGCTAAATCCAAAATCGGCGCATAGTTTATTTGCAATAGGATTTTTAAAAAAAGTTTTCGAAATAAGTTAGAAACTATTTTATAAGACCTAGTTTTTTTGCAAAAATAAATAAGCTTTCATATTTCAAAAAATTTAATAATAAGTTTAATAATAAGCACATTGAAAGTTATAGTAAGGATCTTTTAGTAGACCCAAGCTGGCCACAAAAAATTGGTTATAAATTAGGATGAATTTTCTTCAATGAAATTTCTTCTTATGAATGTAACTAGTGTGAATATTTTTTTATACGACGTTTTTTCATTACATTCGTAAATTTTGCATTCTGCGTACGGGCCGCAAAACTGAATATTTGGCACTTAAGCATTAAATGGAATCTGTTGGAGCCTTACAACTATATATAATATAATTTAAGCTTAAACAATGTAAACATAGCATATAAGTCTAAATCTACTAAGTACTTTATCATTAATACTAAATTAAGCACAAATGTTAGTTAACATTACCTCAATTACATTAAAATGTTATCTTAGAATACACAAATGTAAATGTTGGCAACGTAAGCTTACAAAAGCTCAATGTAAGTCGGCATTAAGCTCTCTTTTGAATTGGAAAAATTATCTTATTGTGCCCAAATTTCACTCATTCGGCGAAAGCAGGGAACAGAATCTTCAAGTAAGCTTTTTGCTTTGGAAATTTGTATTAAAACACTTTAAAAACTGTCTTTTTGTAGCTGAAAACTATGAATTTTTTAAGGATACAAATATCTTAATTTTGCAGATTCTTGGATTCTGAATTTATCGGAATTCTACAAACTTTTTAAAGTCTAACTCTTGGTACAATTTTATTTACTTAAGACTCAAACTTCCAAGTAATTTGTGGCGAATACAAAATTAACTTAACAAGAAAAATTTTTGAAATTCAAAGCAAACTATGAACTCCCCTAAAGAGACCACACCCCCCTCCCTTCCCCACATTTACTTTGCCTATAAACAAACTTTATTGTTTTAGTTAACTTGCTTAAAAGTTCACACCCATAAGCAAAAAATAATGCTAAACTTTTGCCCAACTCTCTCTCGCTCTCTCTCTAGTTTTAGTAGTTCATCAAACTAACTGTATGTCTTGTTATCTTTAGCTTGCTCAATAACTTGCCTTAAGGCAAAAACAACAATTTTCGCCATCTGCCCCTCTCCCAAACGGTACTAAAAGCTTATAGATCTGCCAAACAACAAGTACCTAATTGCAAAAACAACAATTTGCAACAAGTATGTGTAAATAGAGAGCGCTTATTTGTTGTATTTGCGGACAGGCTTCAATGTCGTCGGCGCAATACAAAAACAACGTCTAAGCAAATAAACACAATAAGTTTTTGAGCATGGGTGGGTGCGACGTCGACGTCGCCGTTGCCGTCACCGCAAGGCGCAAGCAACAATGGCAAACTTGTGCTGCCTTGTTCTCAGCTTATTGTTGTTATTGTTTTGAATAAGTTTTTGCAAGCGCAGCTTTCACTCTCTATATTGGGTGCTCAGACACACACACTTACAAATGTTCTCACACTCACGCTCGCCCACTCTCATGCTCTCTTTGCTCTTGTTTGAATGTGTCTTTGAGCTTGTTACTGTTGCGCTGTCAGTCAAAACGTCATTATTGTTGTTGTTGTTGTTTGTTGTTGTTGTTGTTTGTTGTCTTTGTTGGTTTTCTTGTACAAGCTCGTGTTATTTGAACAATAACACACTCACACTCACACCCACTCTCACCGACACACACACACAGACATGCACTCATTTATGTGAACAAGAAATTTTCTTCATGTGTTGGTGATGCATGTTTCTGTCGCTGCAGCCGCCTGAATCAATGTGTGCGTGTATACACACAGACACTCACACACGTATACACGCACACTCATTCAAGTTTGCTTGCATTGGACACAAAAAGTCCTTCTTCATTGCAGAAGGGCTGCTGCATGGACCGACTGGAACCAGGGCTGGCTGACACTCGCATTTGCTAACAAAGCAATGTATGTCAAGGCGAAATATGTTCATTCAACTCAAAACAAGGAGCATCAATAATACGACGAAGCACTCTTTACTAGTATGGGTGACGCTGCTTATGTGTGTGTGTATCTATGTGTCTGTGTATGCGTGTGTGTGTGCGTGTTTGTTGATTACATAAATGCAATTGAAATCTATGAGATTGGAATTGAAATTGCATTCAGATTGACAGAAAGATGCTTACAAATGTGACCAAGTCTTGGATAAAGAAATAAAACTGTGATAGTAAAATAAAATGCGTGTTGCGAGAATTCATGTTTTAGAATTCAAAATTATGCAGATGTTGTTTTGCTTGCAACTCAATCAAAAATTAACAGAAAATGTAATTCCAAAAAATATAGGGGAACTTAGTAAGAACTAGGTTAGAAATAATCACTATTAGTTTTTACATTAAAGCTATGATTGCTGTTGATGAAAAGATGATCTAAGCTGTAGCTCAGCTGGTAATATTACTTTTTGATTGGGATTGGGGTATTTGCCAGCTTGTTAGTTTGTATCCTTAATTTCTGAATTAAAGTCAAGTGTCAAGTTGATTTTATGATTATGTATGTAATTTTTTGGACAAATATTTATTTATGGACAATCAAGAGACAAATTCAATGGTTGTAAGCCATTATAACTATTAGCTCTCAGAGCTTATTAATAACATTTAGAGTTTGAAAATTTCAATGATTTATTTTTTAATTCCCTTGTTGTCATAGATAACCTTAAGTCTCTACTCGGACAACAACTGTTATCCGTGCTGTCACGGGAAACTGGCTGGTGGAAATCACGCATCCACGTTGAATGTTCCCACTATAACTTCTGTGGAAGTTGTGGCGATGAGGAGGAGCTGGAAACTGGGGAACACTTTTTGTGTCCTGCCCTAGACTGGGCAGTAAAGATTTAGGTTCCTAAAGTCACACTTTCTTGACGATTTATCTCAGCTCTCTGAACAGAGTCCAAAATGCTTTTTTTATCGATTATAAAATATTCTAATATATTATATTATATTGTGCACACCCTATAAGGTGTGGCTATCACATAAAATAAGTTTTACCACGATCTGTTGGAGGATACCAACCCAATCGGTACCACAAACGGTATATTAAAATTTTTCACTCAAAAAATTTTAGGTTTATAAATTATCTAAATAATGAACTTTTAAATTTATGCTTGAACTGTTTTTAAGTATTCATATTTATCGCTGTACTGAAGGTAAGCTTCTTAGATCATTAGGAGATTTTATATATAGATTTTTTACTTACACTAGCTTTTGAACCCAATAATTAAGCAAAATATCAATATCCACCAAAATTCATTTATTTTTCCAGGTAATAGTTTGTCATATTGAAACTTCTTCGAATTTTTCTTTCTTTCTTCTTAAGGCTACAAAGTCAGATATGGTCCCCATCAGTCACGAAAAGTTGCCTCAATAAATCGAGATTATTTCCAAGGTAGAACGTTACTATTTGATTTAATATGCAGCGATTTATGGATCAGAGTTGGCATTTCGAAAACATGCTGAAATATATCGTGTGATGCATGTCAAAGTTCGAAAAGCAATATAAAAGTGGAGCCGTTCGCAGAAGTGCTTGCTAATGCGGAAAACTTTTTATCGCCATTTCAGAAATGTTTTTTTGCTGAACGGTTCAAGCCGCTCACAAACTTCCTCTGGGTAAGCCCCTGAACAACCGTTCTGGGGGCTAGCTAAATGGAACACGGCCAATCATGGCTTCGTGATTATGTGGCAGTGCACAACATAGCGTCTGTATTCAGATGAGCGACTGCAAGAAGCGTCTGCTCTCCAGGTTAGCGACAGACTGACTTTGAGCTTATAACTTACTGTCAAAACCCTGCTCCCTGACATATTTCGTTTTAAAAATGAGAGTAAATCCTAGGAATATGCATTCTTCAAGTGGTACCCGTGTCCCTGCGTCTAATCCACCTGCTTCGGCAGCGAGTACGACAGATTTGGAGGTGCAAACCCCATGTTTTAGAAATAACAATATATCGGAAACCATCACGATGGCCCTATAACCCACTAAGAGTAACAGGACATAAGAAGAAGAAGAAGTACCCTATAAATATATAATAAGAAATTACGTGAGAGCTTATAGAAGATGCTTTCACAGAAGTTTTAAAACGAACTGTGTCAATTTGACCTTAAAACTGCGATGTAAGCTGAAAAATCTTCTTACGATTTTGGAAAAGTAGCGATTTATTTTTCAATATAACTTATTTTAGCTCAATACACCTGATTCAGCGATGTTCCAACTTCTTTAGCCCATCTACATAACGCGTTTTTTTCAGGAAACGGTTTTCGTGGTAGCGATGACCAAATTTCTGAGCGCCGAGTCAATTTGAAAGTTTGGAATCAAAAATTAGTCTCGCGGGGTCAAATCTCGAAAATGGAGCAGCATTTCCTAGCCCAATTTGACCAATTTGGCCTTGGAGAGGGGCAATATTGCTCTTTTTGCGGACACTCCCACTTTCAAACTCGGTCAAAACAAAACTACGATTCCAATTCGGTTGAAACTGCGCCCTTAGCCGTCTATAAGAATATACTACAAGATATTAAATTTCTCTTGCGATAGTAGCACCATCCGGCGGCGGGTCTTAGTACTAAACGGACCACCCTTGTATGTCTCCTGCTGTCATGGTCTTGGAATATAAGGTTAAGGTCACTTCTTACGAATAAAAAAAAAATTTGTTATTAGCTGAATCAATACCGGAATAAAGGGGGCGTTTTAAGGTGAAGCAACATATATATTTGTTTCAGGTTAAAAGAAAAAACTCAAGCATCTTGATTTCCGCTTCTGGAACTAGAATACCTTCGTCTCACACAATTTAGCTGGTTTATATTATTGTAATGAAAAATAAACTTCATTTGTCAAGCTTATTAACTTTGAGCAACTTCAACAACAAAAACTACTTTAAAACTTTTATATCTTCACTCCCCTTTAGTTTTAGCTCTCTTTTAACTATTTGCTTTCTCACAAACACCTTTATAAAACAATTGCAATTTTCTCAAAGGAACTCGAAAAAAATTTAATCACAACCATCATTAAGTAGTGAACAGACAGACAGACAAATTAAAACAACAAACGGCGCTACAAAAAAGTTATAAACTTTGTTTTAAAAACAATTACAAGCTGCAAAAATATTAAAAATATAAACTTTATAGGCAATAATAAAAGAAATGAAGGCAAAGAACAATGGGGAACCTTTTTTTATGACCAAATGCGAAAATGTGAAGATAAAGAGATTGAGAAACGAGAAAACGTAAAGATGCAGACACAGCAAGGATAGGCACTAAACGGCCTCTTAAATGTTAACTTGATTTAACAGCTCGTAACGGCACATCAAGTTATTACTCGAAAACGAGGGGAGTAAAAGAGAGAGAGAGAGAGAGAGAGAGAGAGAGAGAGAGAGTGGGAGTGAAGCGCATAAAAGACAGGCTGCAATAAAAGAGAGAAACAGCGCTTTAAGCTTGCTAGGAATAAGAGTACAGCTGCAGTTGTTTGGTCAATGGTTTATTAAGATACATGGTATAATAATAAGGTAGCATAGATTATTCTCTCGGTGCCATAAATTTTGTGAGAGCAAAAACATGCGAGAGAGAAGCAGCACACAAGCTGACGCATACACACTGGCACTCGTTTATATGTATATGTATGCATGCTTGAATTTGAACAAAACAAATGCATGTGCTGAAACTAAATGAAAGACGAAGTGAATTTATGAAAACGATTGTTGTTTTTGTATTAAAGATATAATATAATTAAAAATTTAGATAATGCAATATAAATAAAGTTAAATTAAATTTAATACATAAACTTAATCTATAAAAGTTGCTATGCCGTATTTTCACACCATGCATAGCAAACCATATTTAATACATTTGTATGCGCGCTACTGCTTCAAATAAAAACATGCAATATTCGTTGCTGTTGTATAGCCACTATTCATACAACAACAACTCTTGCGTTTGCATACACACATAAAACAAAAAAATCACGCGCAGCGACAGCCGACACAACCTACCTCATAGACAGTCGCATCAACACTGAAAAATAAGGCCCCTGGCTCTCTGCCTAAGAGAGATCTATGCTACCTTATTATTATACCATGATTAAGATATACAGAAGTATATTGGCGATACCTTAACAGCAGAGTAAGAGAGTCATTAACAGCGGTAGCTCTTAATTCTGTTGTGTTACATTTTAACTATTGCAGATCATAATTTAAACTATACAGAATGCAGTTGGCAATAACTTAACAGTACAGTGAGAGAGTAATTAACAGTGGAAGATCTAAGCTCTCTCTGACGTTATGCTAATGCAGCTAGCATTTTATATAAGAACACAGAAGGCAGTTGACAATATATTAACAGCATTGTAAGAGAATAATTAACAGCGGGAGCTTTCAACTCTGTTGTGTTACATTTTATATAATTTCAACAATACAGAAGGCAATTGGCAATACCTTAACAGCTGAATAAGAGAGTAATAAACAGCGATGGCTCTCAGCTCTGTTGTGTTACATTTTAACGCTATGCTAATGCAGATCATAAGTAGCTAACACTTTATATAAGAATACAGAAGGCAGTTCACAGTACATTAACAGCACAGTCAGAAAGTAATTAACATAGGTAGCTCTTAATTCTGTTGTGTTACATTTAAACATTATGCTAATGCAGATCATACGTAGCTAACATTTTACATAATTTAGAGCTAAGCTATGCTATGCAACAACTCACTCTTTTTCCCTCTCTTTATTTCTCATTTAACAACTTTCATTGAGTTTATGCAACCAAAAAATAACCAACAACAATTTAAGCCATGAAGTGTCCCGCCCGTGGCGTTGCATGCCCCCAGGTGTGGCACTCAATAAACAGCATAATGAGCAAAGCTGACCGCAGCCTGCTCACGGGGAAGTGACAATAACTCAGCACAACGAAATTGAGCAATAAAAAACCCACCCAGAAAAAAAAGGCCAGAAAACTTTCGGGAACCGCTGGGAACGCACAGCAGAAGAACCCCATTATCATTGGGCATATTAAAACTTTTGATGTTGGTAAAATTATTTCTTGAAATTGATGCCTAAGGATTAACTTTAGCAACGAACCGAGACAGAGAGAGAGCGTCGTGCCAAAATAAATGACAGCAAATATAATAAAGGACATATTTTGACAGCGCCGTCGTGCGGCAACAACTTTTTCTACAGTTTTTCTTGTTTTTCTTCAGGTTTTTCTTCCTTTTTTTTTGGCTGTGTGTTGTGTTTTGGTTTTCCTTGCCAACATCAAACGCAACTGCAACAACAATTTGAGCATCACACCGCTGGGAATCAAGCTCACACCTCGGGTGAGGCGGAGACGTCACGTGGCTCCCACAACAACCAGACGTTGATGATGATGACGAAGAGCAATGATGATGAATTCTTTGCCTTTTGCCTTTGTGGTTTTGAGCCAAGCGATAAATTCGCCACCGTCACCGCCGCCGCCACGAAATTTTCTCAGTTGTTTGCGGGCTCTTTTCACGTTACGTATACGCCCCGTATGCACATAGTTTGTTTATCTCTAGTGTTCTGTTGTTTGGCAAAGTCCCTAGACCCTGCCCAGTGCTGTCAGCCAGCTGTTACATCCATCAGCTGGCAGCTATTTTCGGCTCAAACCAGCTTTGGCTCTCTGCTTTAATCATAGCCACAAAAGTCTAGCCTACTTTTCAGCGCGCTTTGTGGTCAAACTTAAGCAACAGTTTTGGTCCAACTCTTTTGGGCCCAAAATCAACAATGCTATGCAATTAGCCGCCAATTGGCAAATCACAATCTGGATAACATGGCCAACATCAATGACATCCTCATCATCATCATCTGTGCAGCTAAGAGTCCTTGTACTCGGTTCCAAATTATGCAGGCTAGCTGCATGTCCAAACATTCTCGGCAATTAACCGCATTTGCTAGAATAAACAAATTTACTCGCCACCCGCCTATCGAACGTTGTTCCGGGGAACAATGTAATAAGCAAAAGGGGAATTTATTCAAAAACAACGAAATGGAGATACTCTGTAAATGCAAGCCGATAACTTGGTCTATAACATTAATTTAAATATCTTTAGACCTCTTGGAAAGGGCTTGATTTCAATGGAAAAACCAGCATTATTAGAAATATGGTTCTTTAAACAATTAGATACAAACAAATATTTTTGAAAATCTGCATAGAATAGAGGCTATTAGTGTGAATTCTGAGTGTTTTTTTTTAGATTTTTTGGAAGGAGTGTTTTTTTTAAATTGAAAATTGTGTCATTGTATTGAATTAAGTCCGTTGTGTCGAAATCAGGTAGATTAATCTCCGAACAAAAAATGACAAATTCCTAATTTTCGATTTTTTGGAAATTGTCAAAAAATGGTAAATTCCGCCATAAAATTGATTCGCAAAGTTTGAATAGACATTTAAATAAACAAATGGGGATAAAAAATAGTGAAATGGTATGACAAAAGTTTATTTTTTTGTAGAGCGAAATCGTCTGTAATAGTTCCTTTTGTCGATTTTCACAGTCTTCATTTGAATTGTTTCACTATTTTTTATAAGTTGTTGTAAGTTTTGGCACCGTAACAGTTGAAATCTATGCCGAAATTAGATTCAAAATAATTATTTGGCTAATTTCGGCACTTTTGGATTCACCCAAAATCAAATTTTTCGAAACGAAGTAGCGTCATTTTGGCGACTCGCAAAAATCGAAATAATATCTTATATATAAAATTCTCGTGTCACAATGTTATGTTCCTTCTAAGCTTAGGATCTCACGAACGGCTGAACCGATTTGGCTAATTTTGGTCTTGAAATGTTCGTGGAAGTCCAAGGATTGTTTAGGGTTGAGAAAATATAACAAAATTGCGACGAAAATACTAAAAGAAAAAAATTTGATTTTCCAATACAATTTTTTTTTTTAATTTAGGTTGGCATTGTGTACATTGTCAGATTAACTAATATTTTTTAGTTAATAGTTTTTGTCGAAAGGAAACACAAAAATTATAAACGATTCATGTTTTGATTTCTGTGTAAAATACATATGATCAGATCAATATTTGCACATAATGCCGCCAAAAAGACGTAACATTGGGAGACGTTCACGTAGAACTCAATTGCAATCATCCCGAAGAACAGCTGAAGCTGAGGAACAACGTTTACAAAGGAATGAGTTGAATCGATTAAGAGAAGCAAGATCACATTTTGCTCATACATGCTCGAATGAGAATGAGACGAAATCGGGATTATCAGAATCAATCAGATGAAATCCATGCAGAACAGAATTTAATCCAAAGAACATTCAGGCAAATGCGCAATGCATCCAATCTGCACAGAGCTGCATTCGAATATAACAATACGACCGATTATAGCTCGCGTCAATCTGTTGTAATTGGAACAATGAACAAGGTATGTGACCAGTGCCAAGCACTGAAATTTCCCAATGAAACAGCAGGCCTGCTTATTATCAAAAGCAGTGTATTCGGAGAGGTTCGCTGCTGGATGTATTCGGTAGAATGGCAGAAGAGAGGATTACCTCAGAAAATACTACCGCATGAAATTGATGATGTGATATCGGCGGAAATCCCAGTTCAAACAAATGATCCAGAATTGTTCGAGGTTATCACAAAGAATATGATCCACGGACCATATGGTGTGCTCAACCCAACTTCACCATGCATGATCGACGGCAAATGCTTCAAAAGATATCCAAGGGCATTGACTTCGGACACTGTTACGGGCTACGATGGATACCCATTATATCGCCGTAGATCAACAGAAGACAATGGCAGATCAACCACAATCAAAGTGCAAAATCAAGAAATTGAAATTGACAATCGTTGGGTTGTTCCATTTTCGCCATTATTATCAAAAACGTATAAAGCCCACATTAACGTCGAGTATTGCAACTCAGTAAAATCAATAAAATATATCTGCAAATACATCAATAAGGGAAGCGATATGGCGATTTTTGGTGTGAGAGACGACAATGTGAATGACGAAATTTCACAATATGAAATAGTATGTTGCATTAGCAGAAACGAGGCAATATGGCGAATTTTCTCATTCCAAATTCACGAACGACACCCAACCGTTGTCCATTTAGCAGTTCATCTAGAAAATAGTCAACGTGTTTCTAGACGAGCGAGCGGAGCGAGCGTGCCGAAGGCCGGCTAGTGTTTATATTAAAAACTTAAAAATAGCATTAATGGGGAGATTTCATACTGTTGGAATTAAAATTTAAAAAAATATCATCATTATAAAAAAATTATACCTGTATCACAAGAACTATTAAATGGAATTTGAATCCATCCTAAACATTATTCTATAAGCTGAACCAGAATAATAAAATGACTTAACTATAAAAGGAACTAGGATACGGAAGCTATTGTCATTTATAGGGACTAGAGCTTCCAGTCTTTACATTCCTGTACTGCAATATGTAAATACATTTGACTTGCAAGATTACGAACTCGATAGAGTTTAAGCTTTTTGTTAAAAATTGGTCCAGAACATTCATTTCCATATCTATACAGCTCGATAATGCCTGATTTTGATGAAAAATCCAATATGACTAGAAATACGGTCCTTTAAGCTATTACAGCTTAAAAAATATTTTAGATTTTCTGCTTGGTTTGGGAAGTGGAATAAATTCGAATGAATTTTTTGGAAATTTTTATTTTTTTCTAAATAAAGGTAGTGTTATTCGGGTCATTGAATAAAACACATAGTGTCAAAATTTCAAATCCTTACGAATATTTTTGGTAAAGAAAATTGGTCTCCGATATTTCTTGATTTTCGATATTTTTGGGGTAAATACGGAAGTGTTAAACTACCATAAAATTTAATCGCAAACTTTTTATGTAATTATTTTTAGAAAACAAAATTTAAATGAATAAAAAACTTGGGTTCGTGGGCTTTATTTGAAGAATTTCATGTTTCTAGGGTTCTATTAGACAAATTTAAAAAAATATTTAACAGATTTCAAATAATCCCTATGGCCCAGATACGAAACACCTTATGTTGGTAAATATTTCATAATTTGCAAAAAAATATATATTTACCAATTTTTAAAAATTCGGGCTAATAATCTAGATTTGCACCATTTAGGTAGATTTTAAATATAAATAAAGACATTTGTTTGGTCAAACTCATATACATTTATAGCACACCTCGCATACATAAAATATCACACAATAGTAACATAGAGTGTAAGCATTAACATAAACATAACATTTTCTCTCACTCTCACCTCTCACTATTTTTGCATTCTGTTAAGCATTAACATAAACATAACATTTTTTCACTCTCACCTCTTACAATTTTTGCACTCTGTTAATCATAAGCCTATGCATATGCCAACATACCACTAATAAAACAGTTGTCAATTGCCTTAATAACATATCGGTCGTGTCGCTCTCTTCTTTTGGTCGTCTTGCACTTTGGCCTTATATGAGTATCCTAAAACGTTCCGAGTTTTTGACGTTATATCTAAGAAAACGCTTTTGACCCTATAATATTCAAATTATTTATTTATTTTTATTTTTTACAATTCGGTATATCATCCTTTTTTATTTTTGTTTATTTTCAGATTGCTTCCTCATTTATTTTTATTTTGAATATTCATCTACTCATTTCTGATTGGGGATATTTTATGCTCTTAAGCCAAATTTTATTCTCATAAAATTAAAAGCTTGTGTGTATTTTTTTGATGGACTTAACTATAAGTAGATTTCTTCGGTCATCCTCGATTTCCAGTAGAGCATAGGGCCTCCAAACAGGCTTACATAATATTTATATTATTATGAATAAAAATCTGCAAACAATTTCTAGCGCCATCTATCGACATCTAGTATCATCATACAGTCAGTCTGGACAAAAATGTTTTCTATATTAAAATTAACGTACACTGTAAACATATAAGCTTTAACCGTAAATTAAATTGAATAAAAAGAATTTATAATTCTTGACCATGAGTTCAAAAAATGAGATCAAAAAAAAAGAGCAGAGAAATTCGTAACAAGAAAAAATTCGTTATTAAGGCGTTAAGCATAAACCAAACGCTAAAGAAATTTTTTATATTAAATAGTTTTATTGTTAAATATAAAAAATTGTCAATAATTGGGAAAAAAAAATTATGTGCAAAAAATTGGTAATAAAATGAATTTTTCTCTTCAAACTATTCGCGTTTTGTATTAATTTGCGCCAATTTAACTGCGGGACTATCAGTTGCCAAAAAAAAAGTTATTCTGCATAAAAGGTATTTACTTTTTTTTAGCTTTACTATGAAATTGATAAAAAACTTTATTATAAAAATATGAAATTTTTTACAAATATTTAACCACCTTGCTTTAGCATTTAATAATATTCACTGGATGTATTCAAATATTTGCCAGGTATGTCAAGTAAACAAACGATTCACAAAAAAATGCCTTTTATCATCGACTGACTGGGCAGCTTTTAATTTGAGACTTTATGCAAAAAAAAAGGAAGAATCGATGTTGAAACTATAAGATAGTAGTACTCACAAAAAAATGTTTGTAATAATTTCATAAATTGTTATTACCATTAACAAAGGCAAGTAAATAAAATTTTGCATATATCGGAGTCATATGTGCTCTGAAGGAAATATTTTCCAGGTAAATTAAACGATAACCTGAGGCTGGTATTCACCCAATAAAGATATAAATGCAAATATTGTTGGACAAGCAATTAACTATTATATGGAGCTTGGACCCATGTATCCTTTGTAGATAGTGGTAGTATAGTAGTAGTGATAGTAGTTTTCCAAATTAATTTTTGACTGAATTAAAATGGAGAAATGAAGCTTAATTTTGTCTGTTAATCGATAGTTAAATGTTGCAATGAAAAATCTAGATTTAAGGAGGTAGTACTCCTTAACAAATCTAAAGTTGAAAGTTTAAGCAAAGGGAATAAAATTAATTCGAATAAAAATAAATGGAATAAAAATAATCTATTTTCAATAGACATTTTTCAGACTAGTTCACTCGGCATCCATTATTTTTATTAACATTAATATATATTTTATTATTATCTTCATTCATTTCAATATATTGTTGTATCTTTTTTATTAAAAATAATTTAATGAAATGTTCCATGTCGGTGTTATTCATCTTGAAACACTTCCGGATTCAAAAAAAAAAAATAAAATTATGTTTCGAGTTCGGCATTTTTAGCTCGGATATCAATCTACATGACAAAAAATGTTCTTATCGATCTAAAATTTTGATACAATTTAGCTTATTCCATGGACAGCTTTCAATTAAATATCTTTAATTTTTCCCAAATCAGCCCATTTTCCTACTAAATGTAAAAAAAAATATTTCAAAAATTATGATTAAATTTAGGAGATAATGTTAATCTAAAGTTTATAGGCGTCTTTTGACACCTCATTGTAAAAAAATTGTGTTATGGAAGCCTCGGACTTTCTATAAATCTTTTTTTTTTGTATATTACAAATTAATTTGAGTGTAATTTATCAATAGAAGTTTTTCAATAGTAATATATAGCTTCACGTTAACTTATAAATTTTAGTTTAAAATCTTGTAAAATTAATTAATATTATTTTAAATCAAAAGAAAAAAATTTTTTTTTGTTAGTACTGTATATAACGTCACGCCAAATAATACATGTTAATTTATAAGCTTGTAAGATTAATTAACATTCTTTTAAATTATAAAAAATTATGTTCATAAATTAACGACAAGTAAAAATGGTTTAAAAGTTGTAATATAATCTAAAATTTATATTAATTAATATTCTTTTAAATCATAAGAAATTATATTCACAAATTAACGACAAGTAATGTTACGCCAAATAATAAATTCTGTTTTAAAAGTTGTAAAATAAATTAAAATTCTTTCACATCACAGCACAAAAAAAAATTATATTCAGAAATTTACTGTATATAACGTCACGCCAAATAATACATTTTAATTTATAAGCTTGTAAGATTAATTAACATTCGATTAAATTATAAAAAATTATATTCACAAATTAACGACAAGTAACGTTACGCCAAATAATAAATTTTAGTTTAAAAGCTTATTAAGTCAATTAACATTCCTTTCAACCACAGCAAAATCCAATATATTGAAATATTTGTGGTTTGTAACGTCACGCCAAACACTAATTTTGAACTTAAGGGGGTCTTACTATGTAATACCTCATTTCCGAGCGCTATATTCAAAAATGTAATACTAGAAAACTACAAATGATTTCGGGAAGCAGTTTTTTGTATTGTTATCATTCATTATTGAACTTTAAATACTTTTTTTGGTTTTACATTAAAATTACGTATGTGACCGCTACACGTCCTTCACTGCGTCCTCGTCAAAAGTGTCCAGGGCGCACCGATCAGATTATCAGAAACCAAAAAACCTTTAAAATTAATTTTCTCATCCCCTTGGCTATGGATAGACACGAGCTTTTTCAAAAATTCAACAAATTCTAATAATAGAATTTTGAAAAAAACAAATTTTTTTGGCACTTTTTTTCTGGTATTCAAGGCTGTTAAAAATTTCAAAAAAAGTTCGTGTCTATCTGTTGCGACATGTTTTCTGATGATAAAAATTTTTAGTATGACAAGATCGGTCAGGCAGATTTTTTGGAAAATGGTCACCCCACCTCTAAAAATACGACTTTCGGAAAAACACGTTTAAAGATTGACAACGTAATAAAATATATACAGCAGAAACACGAAAAACGACCGTGCATGACCGTGGAAAATGCTATGTCACTGCCAAACGAACTCGTCCACAGTAAAATCCTTTTACCAGCGTATTGCTAACACTATTTAGATTAAAAAAATGTAAAAAATAAATCGATTTTTTGAAACTGTTACATAGTAAGACTCCTTAATAGCTTAAGAAATTAATAAAAAAAAATTAGCATCACAAACAATTTATATCATATTAAGAAACTTCCTATTTTTTTATACAAGTCTTATTGTTGTAACGTCACGAAAAACTTATTTTTGCTTACTTTATATCATTTAATCGGAAAGTTCGACAGCTGTTCTAATTTTTTTAATATATTGCCATTTCATTTCAAACAAACGTAAAAAATAAATGCCTTCTGCCTTTTTATTATCTTATTTAGTCCCTCTTATCATCACGCCAAAATGTTAATACCAATATACAATATGTGCTTATAAAATATCTTAAAGTAAAGAATTGAAGGTCCAAAAGGCTCCTTTACTATACAACATTTTCATTCAACTGCTTATATATCTTCAAATTCCCTCAAAAGAACATCCCATTTCCTAGTTTCAATATACTCTTTGTAAGAGTATATTCAACGGCGGGCAATAAACTGCTGCCCAGCTGCAGTCCAATGACGCAGCTGCCGCTGTTGCCATTATGCCAAAGTTTATCAAGGTATGAAAACGACAAGCGCCATAACAACAGTAGCAACAATAACATCATCAACGTCCAACCAGGGTTGCCAGCTCGTCAGCATATTCAAATGCAAATCACTTCATCAATATGCAACCCACCCACACACGTGCACCCACACACACACATACACACACACACCTTTGGAGCACATCAAACATTGCTGCAAATGCATTTTGACAATATTATCCATGTATGGCCTAAAAACACGGCGAAAAAAAAAGAGAAATTGGTGCGCAGTTTGTTCCGCTCGACTATGATGAGTTGATGAGGACACGTAAACTGAACACAGGACACTGCTCACTACTCACTGCTCACTGCTCACTTTTTTTACTTTTATATATGGCGGACACGTGTGCTCCAATAAAGTCTCGACAACTCTGCAGCTTCTTAATTGCTGGCTACAGACATTATAAAGCAGTCAAATATTGATGGATTTTTAATTGCAATTTGTGGCAGACAGTAGAAAAAGGGTTCCAGGTCAGTTCCACTGTGTGATAGTAAGGTCCTTACTGCCTAGCCTCAATAACTTTCGAGTGTGCCGCCATTGCACTTGCCATTAATGGTGGACACCGACGCCATTGCTAACGTGATAACGGTAGTTGTTGTTGTTGGAATTGAAGTTGTTGCTGTCTTTGTCGACAGGATGTCTGGCAAGTTGCTGTTGTTGTTGTTGTAGCTTATTATTGTTGTTGTTATCACTGCTCACAAATAAAATAAGTCAGTCACTTAAAAGTTTCGGCAGTTTTAGAGGGTGTTTTTTTCGGATGTTGAAAAAAATTTGGTGTCAGGTGTAACTTTTTAAATGAAGAGTTTTTATAAAGCAGAAGACTTAGTAATAAAAAATTTTTTACAAGAAGAATATATCTGACGAGCTAATAGAACAAATCAGGGTGTGAAGGGTAAAATCTCACAAATTTCGATACTTACTTTGAGTTTAAAACAGGGACCGTAATTCTTATAATATTTAAAATAAAGATTATGAAATAATTGTTATTTTTTGATTTTTTTATTCAAATCAAATTTTAACTCTTATTTTTAACATAAAAAATAAAAATCAAATATAAAAATTATTGAACAATTTTTATTATAAAAATAACAGAGTAACTCTCATTTTCAATTTTAAAATAAAAATTGCTCAATAATTTTTATTTTTGATTTTTATTTTTTATGTTAAAAATAAGAGTTAAAATTTGATTTTTTTACATAAATTAAAAATAAAACTTTATCCCTTTTTCGTAAGGTCCTTTAAAAAAAATTATTATTATACTTTCATATAAACCACTTTTTTCGCTTCGATTTTTTTCATATCCATAACTCTTACTTTTAAAATATTATTGTACCTTTTAGAATAATAAATTTAAACTAAATATTGTATAATTCTGCACTAATTTAAGGACTAGGAGCGATATCTTGTATTCATACATAATATCCAGGAAATACAAAAAAAATTGTCACTATAACATATTGGTCGTGTCGCTCTCCTCTTTTGGGCGTCTAGCACTTTGGTCTTATATGCTAAAACGTTCTGAGTATTTGCACGGCCCATCCTAGATATTTTGTCTTGCTCGAGAAAACGCTATAGATCCTATTAAAGCTCCTATAAAGCTTGGCCCCAAAAAAAAGCTTTGTATTTTCTTGCTATTTATTGATAACGATACTTTGCACAGTGGGAAAAACGAACAATTTAGCGGAACGAACATCTAGCTATCTAAAATAACAAAAATTTATGAAAAAAAAAATATTTTGCCCGAAAAAGTAAAAATAAATGGAATAAATTAACCTTCGTATAAAATTGTTATGATTTTTTGAATATACATGGCTTTATAGCACCAATAGTTTATAGATCATCAAATCGAAATGTTTGTGAAAAAAATATCTTTCAGATTAAAACGTTATTTTGAAAAATCGAATATATCTTCGGCTTTGGTTACTTGAAACTTCAATAATTTTGACTCAATCTTCACATATCATACATCGCCATAATGCCCAAATCAATACCTATCCAAAATTACAAAAATGTAAGCAAAAAAAATTGTTTGCCCGAAAAAGTAAAAATAAATGAAAATGTTGATTGTAAATACATTGTGGCTTTAAAACAAAATTGTATTTTTTTAATTTCTTATACATAATGTAACATTATAATATACCGAAAAAAATGTTCCTTCCATCATTAGTAGAAGGTTCACTGAATTCGCGGTTTGTAACGTTATATAACAAATTTTAATTTAAAAGTTTGTAAAATTAATTAATTTACTTTCAAATGACAAGCAATAAAAATTATATTTAGAAATTTTAGTATATACCGAAAAAAATATTTCCATCCATCATTAGTGAAAGTTTAATTAAATTCACGGTATATAACGTAACGCCATATAATAAATATTAATTTTAAAGCTTGTATTAATTTAGATTCTTTAAAATTACAACAAAAAAAAGCTACATTCAGAAATTTACGGCATGTAGCGTCACGCCAAATACATAGTTTAAATTTAATAGTTTGCAATATATCCTTTAAAATCACAAACAAATTATTTTATATTAAGAAATACTTTATACAGAAGAAGAAATGTTAGGAAATGTTTTATACAAGTCATATTTTTGTAACTTCACGCCAAACTTATTTTTGCTCTTTCAATAATTAAAGCCGAGAATTATTCTAGTTTATACTTAATTAATTGATATTTAATTTCCAAACAAATAAACAAAAAAATTTTTTTAAAACTATCTGCGAAGTTTTTAACAGCAGCTCTCTCTATGTTCTCTTTGAAAGCTCACAGCTGACCAAGTTGCATGGACAAAAATTTCACGGCTATTATCGATATCTTTAGTAGGCTTTTATTAATTTGCGAAAATTACAAAAATTTTACAATTTTAAGTGTTCAAATTTCTTTTTTGGGTCTACAAATTGGCTATTTAATCCACTGTACGTCGACTCAGCGTTTATCGATTATCAAGTCATTCGAGCAAATGTTTATAGAATTAAATAAAATAAATTAAAATCCTTTCTTCAGTTAATTTTTATGGATTAAGATCATTTGATTTTCAAATTAAAATAGTAATTATCTACAATATAGGTTTCAGGAACTAACAAATGTTATGAATTAAGAAAAAATAAATTATTATTATATATAATTAAACAATTTCTTCAGAAAAACTGAATTCAAAATTGTTTGATTTTAAATCTATTTTTTAAACATCACTTTGAGTATGTTTGCTTTTTCAAAAAATTATTATTATATTAACAATTTCTACAGAAAAAGTTCCTTCAAAATTGTTTAATTTGTTCACTATTTTTTTACTCATCACTTTTACTATGTTTGCTTTTCAATTTTTTTGTCGAAATTATTGCGTTTTTTCAATTGTCAATTTATTTCACTGTCTCAAAACATTTGATTAAATAAAAAAGTCACACAAAAGATAACCATCGTCCTTTCGACGAATTCTTTGTAAGTCTCTCGAAATTAAATCAACTCACCGCATTGAAACAGATCCAATCAAGAAGCAGCTAATAATGACTGAGTGAACCGAGTGAGCGAAGTTCGCACTGTAAGAGAGTGAGAGAGAGTAGAGAGTAAAAAAATTAAATCGTCTAAGTCTCGTAGACATATTTTTATTTTTTTACGACTTAAGGTATAAAATTTAATTTAAATTAGAGACAAAATAAACCCATTTTAAATAAAAATCAAAATTACTTATATAATGCCTAAAAATAAATTTATCGATAAACTGCAAGTTAATGAATTTTAATATTTTTTTATTTTATTTCAATTTATTTTTTTTTTGTTGTTTATTTAGGAACTAACAATAATTAATCCAATCTTTTTTTAATTTTATTTACAATTAATATGCAATGCCTAAAAATGAATTTATCGATAAATCGCGAATTAATGAATCATACAAAATGTTGTATTTTATTTCAATTCTTTATTTCATTTCTGCTTTTCAATAAGCAACTAACAAAATTAAATCAAATCTTTTTCTAATTTTATTAACATTTAATATTCAATGCTTAAAATTGAATTTATCGATATATTGCAAATTAATGAATCTCTAAAATTTTTTTTTTTTATTTCAATTCTTTATTTATTTTTGGCTTTTCAACTTTTTAATAAGGGTCTAACAATAACTAATCAAATGTTTTTCTAATTTTATTTACAATTAATTACAATGGCTTTAAATAAGCTTATCGATAAGTCGCAAATTAAAGAATTTTAAACCATTTTTTATTTTATTTCAATTCATTATTAATTTATTGCTTTTCCACTTTTTAATAAGGGACTAACAATAATGAATTAAATCTTTTTTTAATTTTGCATACAATTAATTAATTAAAAATAAATTAAAATGATAATTATTGGAGGCATTTTTTTCCTTCCAAATATATTTTTGAATAATTCGAAATAAAATTCCTCTACAAGCTCATTTTTGACCAATAATAAGAACTTAAGCAGCTTTCACTTATATATTATTTTGATTACGCAAAGAAAAAAACACCCTCTATTTCCATACACTCAAACAGACTTTTGCAACACTGCCGTCGACTGTTTGTACACGAAACGTGTCGTTCGCTTGGAAAATGTTGTCCAAAAAGTTTCCAGTGCTGGTCAGTTAGTTTCAATTTTAGTTTTTCAGTTTCAGTTTTTAGTTTATTTTTTTTTTTTGATTTTTTTTCCAGTTAGTATGTGTTTGTTTTGGCCAAGTGCAGCAGTTACCATCAAACCCAACTTGTCGCTGATTACATGTGACAACTTAATGAGTTTGTGGCCAATGGGCAATGGGCCAATGCAAACATGGCCAAAGCAAATAAATTAATTAGCAACTCTAATTGAGTTTGGTTTCGCTCATTTCATTTTATTTTTATTTTTCCCGCTAGCGCTACTTTTTTTTATTTTTGATTTCAAAATGATTAATGAAATATCAAGGCAAAGTTGGCAATATACAAATAATTTATGGCCAACAGTTGAGCATGCATTTCAATTATAACTGATATGAAATCTCATTAAAACCATTAAATCACAATAAACTACAATTTTGTATTTTTGTTTATTTATTTTCAGATCTCCGCCAGCTGCAACGAACATTAAAAAAAACATTGCATACTTTGCGGCGCTGCCATATTAATGCAGCAGTTTGTATTGCTCTCAGTTCGTTGAACTGACTCTCCCAGAGCTGCCTTTGGGCTCTCTACAGACACAACAAACACGAACAAAACGAACAAAGAGAAAGAGCTAACAACTTTTCAACTAGTGCCAAAAACAGAAAATTTATGGTAAGTTGTTGCATTGTTTTTGTATTATTGTTGTACACAGAGAGAAATTTGTTTTAACAGTTGTTTGTTTGTTTGTTGTTTCTCTGTTTGTTTGTTGTTGTTGTTGGTTTTGTGCATTACGCATCATTAAGCGATAATTATGCAAAGTGTTGCTTCCAAACGAGTTAATAATTATGCGTGGGCATTCAACACTTTGGAAATTGTGTGGGTGGAGCGGAGGGGGAAGAGGGAGATCTCCTCGACTGCAAAGTTAATTTGTGACAATAGTTTGGGGTTTTTGAGAAACTCTAAGTAGCATTAAATAAAATGTTATCAGCGGAAGAGAATAATGTTTCAAAATGGTGGAAAATAAATTTTTGGGGCACTAAACTGGAAGAAATAATGTGAAAACTAAAGAGATATTGAATTTAGCAAGGAAAAAAGAAGAGAAGAGAAACAATGCAGCCTAACTAATAATCTAAATATTTGGACAATAAAAGTGGCCAGCAAATTGGCTTAAAAACGAGATTCTATAATAAGCTTTACGAACGAGAAACTTTGGGGTAAGATCTGGGCATATCAGGTCTCATCGAATTCTTTTAGCCGCTAAGAAGTCAATATTTCCATCTTGAATCATGAAACTCGATGATTTATTTAAATAATTTGTTTTTTTTTAGCGGCTAGTGAAGGCAGATATCTGCTCTTTCCACAAAACGTTGCCCTTGCCTTAAAGGGCAGTACGCAGTACTCTGAAATGCTTCTGAACAACAGCCAACTATGTAAAAAAAATAGGTTTCTAATAATATATATTTATAATATATATATTGGCTACAACTACAACTTAATTGACATTTTTGTTTTTCCACAAATTTTTTACTTCTCTCTTAAAGCCAGTACCCAGTATGCTGAAGCGCTTTCAAACAATAACCAACTTCATATTACAAAAGTAAATTTGTGAATAGCTTCCGAACATACAATAATTTGTACGTTTGGTTGTAAACACAGCTCAATGGATATTTTTATTTTGCAACAATTTGTTCCTTTTGTCTTATAGCCAGCCTTCTGAAACGCATCCAACCAAGGATCAATTTATAGTAAAAAATAATCGCAACGTGTTTCGGTTTATTTAATATTATGTACGTTTTGTTGCAAAGACAGCTCAATGAAAATTTTGTATTTTTCCATGATGTTTTCCTTTTCTCTTAAAGCCAGTACTCAGCATACGAAAACACTTCCGAATAAGAATCAACGAATAGATTCAATACTATTGTATAATGTACGATTGGTTGCAAACAGAGCTAAGTGAATATTTTTGATTTTTGAGAAATGTGTTCCATTTTTCGTAAAGCCAGTTCTCAGCATTCGGAAACACTTTCGAAAAAAAATCAACGAATAGAATCAAAACTGTAATATTATATACGTTTGGTTGCAAACAGAGCTTCCGAATAAGAACCAACATAAGTCAATGGATTTTTTTTAATTTTGTTTCTTCCCTCTTAAAACCAGTACTCAGTATTCAGCAGCGCTTCCGAACAAAAATCAACTTTAAATTAAAAAATAGTCGTGAACTTCCGTACATTTAATATTATGTTAATTTGCTAGATGGGTTATTTATTTTATTGACAGATTTTATTCTTCCCTTTCAAGGCCACTCTAAAATAGTTCCGTACAAGAACCATTTTCATATTACACACCAAAAAAATTGTTGCGAATAGCTTTCGTACACTATACGAGGTGTGTTCAAAAAGTAAGGTGACTTAAGCAATTTCGCGGGCAACGTATTTTCGATTATCGATTTTTATACCCTGTACCGTATGGTACCAAGGGTATATTAAGTTTGTGCAAGCCGAAAATGTATGTTACATATAGAAGGAGACGTCGGAGACACCCCAAAATTACCTAAAATATGATCAGGGTGAATAGAGAAGTCGATATACCCATGTCCGTCTGTCCGTCCGTCCGTCTGTCCGTCCGTGTGAACGCCTAGATCTAGTTACCAAACTTTCACATTAGATCTCATACTATTCCATAGGAGGCAAGTTTATTTTATTTTTTTGATATCTGGGATAAATTATATAGCTCCCATGGGGGTGTTTGAGACGACCTCGACAAAAAAAAAGCGTTTTAGATGAATAATTCGTTTGTTTATGAAGATATCGTAACGAAATTTGGTACTCGAAAGTTTTTTATAGGCACTGTACCAAATTGGATCGAAATCGGTTGACTATATCATATAGCTCCCATAGGACCGATCGGCCAAAATAACTTTTTTTAAGAAAAATTCGCTATATTTCGTTTTTTAATAAAGATATCCAAACCAGATTTGGCGTTTGGAAATTTTTAAGAGCACTTAAGCAATGTGCCAAACTTGAACAAAATCGGTTGACTATATCATATAGCTCCCATAGGTCCGATCTTCCAAAAATCGATTTTTTAACAAAATTTGTTGTGTTTCGTTTGTTTGTTAAGATATTGCGACCAAATTTGGCATTCATGAGTATTTTATAGTTCATAAGCACTGTACTAAATATGAAATCGGTTGACTATATCATATAGCTCCCATAGGAACGATCGGTCAAAAAAAAAATTTTTGCTTAAAAATTCTTCTGTTTTTGGTTTTTTGTGAAGAAATCTGACTTTATTACAAGCTAGTGGTACAGGGTATCCCAAAGTCGTCCGCGCCCGACTCTACGTACGCCATTTTTTTTTTAGTTTATGCAAAAAATTGACATTTCATTCCGAGTGAAATATATTTTTTAATTTAATTTATGCAAAAAATCTACTTTTCATTCTACTATGCAAATGTAATTTAATGCGACCGCTGGAAGGTGACCGCTGTTGTCGCTAGATGGCGCTAAACCTTGTTTAAATGATTTTCTAGCTTTTCATTTATTTTCCATACATTATTTTGTTATCATACAAGTGTAAGAACTGTTTAAAAGTTAAACATAAAGTTTTTAGGCTTCTAGCATATACTGCTTATTTATTAATAATATCTACATACCAACAAAATAAGTATTTCAGTTTTCTAAAATAATTTAGAGACCCAAGTCCTTTTATTCTGCTTCTAACAAATTTTTCAATTAACCAATATATGCGCAGTATTTTGTAGTCCATTGAGTTTACAAATTCTGTATGCATGTAAATGGAAGCCTTGACGGAACAAGCTGCTTTGAGAAATATTATAACAAAGGTATTTCAGTCCACCCTAGACGCCCTACCCCTTGTAATCAGTCATATTATATACATACTATATATGTAGGTATTCCTATATCCTATGTCTTGCATGGGTCACCGCAGTGTCAATTCAAGTCATTTGGGAAATTCGACGGATCGCTCAACTGCTTCATTTCAGTTTCGACATTTGTCCCAAAATACGGCACGTGTATTTGTAGCCGTATCTGTATCCTTGTGTGTGTAGCTGTGTGCACGTATGTGTGTGTATCTGTGTTAAAGGTTCTTGTTGTTGCTGTTGTTCTTGTCAACATTTTTGTTGCTGAAAATTTTCAGTTTTTTTTTTTTGCCTGGATTTTTTGGGAAACGCAATTCAAAGCTTTGCAGCTTGCCTTTGCTTATTTCTTTTATTCCATTTTGCTTTGGACCCGCTTTCTCTCTCTTTATCGCTCTATCTGCTGCTTGTCAAAATTAGGCAGCTTCAATGCAGCCTTACCATGTGTGTGTGTGTGTGTGTATTTGTGTTTATCTCTCTGCATGTATCTGTGAGAGTCTGTGTGTGTGTTGGGGTATATTTTGTGACATGTCGTGTTTATGGGATTTTGTTACTTTTGGGCTTTCGCCTGGCCTGCTGCCTTTTATTCTTTATAAAATTATTTTCTCTTCTTCTTCCACTTCTTTTTGTTGTATTTTTTTTTTTTTTTGTGAAATAAGATATTTATTTGCTTCTTAGCTCAGTGTTTTGGTTTGCCTTTTGCAAATTGACAAATAAATAGCCGCCGCCTCAATGGTCATTGCTTGAAGAACAAGTCCGGGACTTGGGTCTAAGTACGTTACGGAAACCGGATGGGCTACCCGGCTCCCTGTCCGGGCATTGTCTACGGCTTAGGGCAGGTCGCTGCTGCTGGGATACTGGGATTGGGAAGCAGTGCATTGAAGACTTAGGCTTAAGCAGTTGAAATTCATTTACATAGAAATTTAGGGGAGCGCGGATATAAAATGGCATATCAAAAGTTTTTCCTTTTTGTATTGACTTTAAATTAATTTATTTTTTTAAATGAAGAGGAGTTTTTTTTTGTGCTGACTTTAAGTTAATTGATTTGTTAGGCTCTTCAGTTTTCAATTAACAAGATGTGACTTAGCTGGCAGGTAGATAGGTAGGGAACATGCTTTGAATTTTTGCTGTAAAGAAAACTTTTGTTTCTAAATGGTAAAAGCAGGAAAATGATAAAATTGCTACCTTTTTAAGAGCTGTAATGTAGTTGAAAGAAATGAAAGACTAGAGGAAAAATTTGTTAGATCATTAAGTTCAGGACATTAATGACAGGTTAGGAAAGGACCTAGGGTATAAATCAAAGCAGTTTGTATTTTATTGTATTTATTTTCTTTCGAGCTTTGCAAAAATATTTTTTTAAAAAGAATAGAACTTAATTATTCAACAGCTTTTCAATAGTAAATACGACACGTTAAACAAAATTGTTTTGGCAAAAAGTCAATATTTTTAATTTATTAGGTTTACACGACAGATTTGATTGCTTCAGCTTTACAAATCTCCAATTTTTGGGAAATTTTTTAGTATTTAGGTTGTTCATATGGACAGAGAGGGCTTGGCTAAATTATTGCCAATAGCAATGCTGAAAAATAGTTATTAAACAGCTTAGCTCACGAAAAATTCAGTCTACTAACATCTGAAAAATGCAGACTCATCCAAGCCTCTCTTGGCGCTTCCAGTATCGTAAGATATGTAAGTAGGGGAACACCGCAAAACGGAGTACTGTCCCCCTTCCTTTGGAAGGGGCCCTCCCTGGAGGAGGGTGGATGCAAAAAAACTGCATACGCTGATGATGTAGCAGTTTCCTTCTCGGGTAAATACCCCCAAACTCTCTGCGAGCGTATGGCCAACGCCCTGCGTGCGCTCTTAGAATGGGCCACGGCTAGTGGATTGGGGGTAAGCCCAAATGAGACAAAGCTTATGCTATTCACCAGGAATTATAAACTTGCTTCTCTTATAAATCCCAAGCTTAATGGCAACCCCTTACCACTTAGCGACTCAGCCAGATACCTCGGGTTTGTCCTAGACAGCAAACTGGACTGGAACCTAAATACAGAAGATCGAAGACAAAAGGTCGCGATCGCTTTATAGACTTGTAAAAAAGCCGTTGGACTTGAATGGGCCATGTCCCCAAACAAAGTCCACTGGCTGTACACTGCCATTGTCAGACCTATACTGTATGTAGTCTCGATCTGGTGGCCTACCTTAGATAAGGGGACCAACCTTAAAAAGTTAAGTAGGGTTCAGCGAACCCGGATGAACTGGCAAGACAAGGAACTACCAGCATCCTCCTTCAAGACAAGGAGGGCCTGGGTAATACCTATGGCCAGCTGTAAACTGAGAATATGAATTTTTTCACTTTCTGTGCAAATAAAACATGGACTAGGACATCGAACATCGAACACGTGTAGAATCTCGCGGCAAACTTGGCCGACATACTGCAGCAAAAGAACCAAAAAACTTTGCTATCTGAATAGAGCCCAGTGGTTATCTGTTATCCGTGCCATCACGGGACATTTGTTGGTGGGAAACCACGCATCCAGGTTGAATGCTCCTCACCATGACTTCTGTAGAAGCTGTGGCGATGAGGCGGTGAAACACTGTTTCTGTCACTGCCCTGGACTGAGCAGTAAAAGATTTAGGTTCCTAAAGTCACACTTCCTTGTCGATTTATCTCAGCTCTCTGAACAGAGTCCAAAATGCCTTTTAAGGTTTATTCAGGCAGCCGGGTGGCTTCTCAAGTGAAGAAGAGTGGTGAAATAGCTCACTCTAGCGATATCGCAACGGGACTATCCTTGGCATAAGTGTCAGTCCCAACTGCCGCCCTAACCTAACCTGACATAACATCTGAAAATGAAAAATTCTTCAGGCTTGTATTTGAAAGCTGCGAAAAATTGGGAAAAGTAGTTTAGTAATTAACTATATGTTATTTTTCCGTTCTTTCTTAAGAAATAGTAAATTTTTTAGATAAAATGGTGGAGACCCATTGTCACTCCTAATACTGGAAAAAGTTTATGCTGAGAACGAAACTTTTAGCAAGCTAACGATTATTCCAAAGGCTGGTACGAAGCAATCCGAAAGTTCCAAACTAGAATTGCAACTAAGGTGCTATAGAAACAAACGGTGTGCCCCTATTAATGAAATGCTTTTCATACCCTGTACTTATTAGTACATAGGGTATACTAGATTTAAGCAATAAACATATATAACAGACAGAAGGCGGAGTGAAAGACCCCAACCAAGTCCTTTATACCAAAATGCTTATCATAACCTCGGATTGAGCCATGTCCGTCCGTCCGTCCGTACGTCTGTATGAACCCCTATATCTCTGAGACATGAAGAGCTAGAGACACCAAATTTTACCAGCTGGTACGCATATTTCCTTAGAAGATGAAGTTTGTTGAATCATGCCAATATTTTTTCACGATCTTCAGCATTAGACTTTCGCGGTTTTTGGCAACTCCGCTTTATATTTTTATTTGGTATTTAACAGAGTGATTATTATGATTATTATTATTATTATCACGAATAAAAATCTTACAAATACAGCAAAAGTTATAGCCAAAAATATACAAATTTCACCACCTCTTGCCAATTAACTCCGTCAATATTTGACTCCACCTAATTATGGTTACAAGTGACCTCGAAGCACAATTTTTGGTAAGCTGATTCATATGGCTCTAATAAACAACTCGACATCCAAATTTTATCGATGCGGTACCCCCACCATCCACAATCGATTTACCGCGTTTTCTCTCACACCCTTCAAAATATCAACTTGAAACTTACCCTACATACTTTAAATAGCTTCTTTGACGTAACTTTCATCACAATGCGTAACATTTTTCGGAACTGATAAGTATAAATTACGAATTTCACCAAAAAAAAAATAATTCCAATTGGAAAGTTCTTAGTAGGAATATGCAGAACAAATTTTGTCGAGAGAAAAGTTACACAGTATTTCACTGTCGGACACCGTCACGACTGTACCATATTTTTCTTCATATAAGTTTCATTCAGCGTCGAATATGTCCGTCTAAAAAAATGTGCCAAATTTTCTAATTAAATTTATAAAACTAATGTACCAGTGGAGAGTGGATCAATATATGCAGAAAATGATACAAATAATGGATTTAAGTTTAAAAAAGTCTGTTTCTCTACTTTCGACTATTTATGACTAACCCAGACTACCACAATCTGAGGCAGTCTAATCTAATCTAATCAAATCAAGCAAAAAGCGCCACATATATACTATATATTTTACATTTTGTACAATTTTCTTTACAATTTGCATTTAATTCCAATATACTGCTTGCACTGCTTGTTTTTTGTATTTGCAGTATTTACATTTGCTAATTAAATGCCATTCAATACCAGCTTTTTAGCTATATCTATCCATTCATTTAATTAAATTTGCCATTTACTCACAGAAAAAAAAATATTATAATAAAATAATAAAATACAAAGTTTGTCCAAAACTTTTTGCGCATTTTTTATAAAATATAATTTCATTTAAAAACCAAAAAAACTTCTTAAATTAGAGTCAAGATATTTAGGAATTTTTTACGAAAAATAAAATCAAAAGCAAAAATCAGAAGTAGCTCCCACTCACGAGCACATTAAGACACAGCGTGGGGGAGGCATTTGCATAATTATAAGATAAATAACAATTTTTACAACAATAACAACAACTTGATAATGATAACGATGATGATTACGATGATGAGCAAAGCAGCACAAAAGAAATGAAGTCAACATGCAAATGGAGTCGCACTTCGTGTTATTGTTGCTGTCTTTGTTTTATGAGAAACTTCCTCTTTTTTTTTGTGAAGCTCTCTATTGTTGTTGTTGTTGCTACAATTTATGCAAATATTCGAGGGGGCTGCAGCGGGGGGCGTGTTTATTTCCAATGCATATGAATATAGCAATCTACACATACAAAATAAAAAGCCCAGAATTTTACATTTCTTTGCCATTTGAGTAGTTCTAAAGCACTCACACACGCCCCCGCCCCTTGCCACCAACCCTCTTTATTTAACACATAAAGTTGTCTTATTGTAACCGAAAGCTACAAATATATATAAACAAAGTTGAAAGCGTGACAAGCGGATGTTGTGTGGCATGCATATTTCACAAAAGTGCCAAACAGGAAACACGCCGAACGACATTTTGTAAAATTTATTACAAAATGGCTTCCCTATGCTGCAGCTAAGAAGAAAGCTAGAATGAGGGAAAGACCGAGAAGAGTGGCTACAAAGTAGCCAGCAGGTTTGATATAGTCGACCATGTTGACAATTTTTGTGGCCAGCAATTTGTTGTAGCTATTGTTGTTGTTGTCGTTGTCCTGCAGTTTTGTTGTATTTGCTGACAGCTTAAGTGCTGCAGCTGGTAGCTGAGAATAAGAGAGAGTTTGAAAAGAGAGGGGAGCGTAAAATAGAGAGCAAATCGAGCGACATTGAGTGGAATGCAGTGGCGTTGATCATTTGTTGTCATAAGGGGGCACATGAGCGCCAGTAATATAACATAGTATAGTAAATTTTAGAGATACAAAATTTTCTAAAAACGTCTCCATCTGAAATTGCTCTTGAGGATTTGGTTTCCATTGGAAATCACTCAGAGACTTTGAGAAGTTAAATTTTTCGGGCACGTGTTTCCTAACGAAGGTTACTTATTTTATAAAATATTTTTGAGGGTGTTTCCAAATGTTCCAAAATTTATTTATTTGTAATACGATCATTTTTGGGCCAAATTCTTTCAAAAAACATTTTTTTTCTTCAGATATATAAGTTTAAATGACAACTCTGAAACTCGTTTGCATCGTGAATTGCAAAATGCATTTGTTTTCGTTTTAAAATTATCTGAAAATAGAAAATAAGTAGTTTTTCAAATGTCTATGTTACTGTAATGTTATTAGCTATTCTCGCCTTAAAGAAGCTCAGCTGAAGGTACAAAAAGTGAGATTAACCTGTTTTTAAATTTATAATTCAAAGTTCAATTTCACATAAAAAGTTAATTTTAAAATTAAATTCATGAATTAAAATTTTTTGATATATATAAAGAGTTTTGTGTTTTTTATACAATTTCTTATAATGCTGATGTACAAATCGTAGTAAGATTTTGAAACCATAAATTAAGACTCGAGCCAAAATTGTTTTTCATATATTATATTTACGAAGAGTGACTTACAATATTAGACCCAGGAATAATAAGAAATAAATCTTTAAGGTCTATGAAGAACAATCAAGTCAAAAATTAGAAAAAATACAAATAATATAAAAAAAATATATGGAAAAATATGAGCACTGCTAAAATACTTTTGGATAGGATTTAAATTTAAATAAGCGCTTTAGAGAGGTAAAAGGACACTTTTGAGGCCATAAGCAGGTAGAAACAAATATATTTCAATTCGATTACCTTTTATCTAAACACATTCTCGAAAAATTTTGCAGGAGTTCTAGACAGAAATGAATTCTCGAAAATATTTGCATATTATTTGTTTTTCGTAAATTTTTACAATTCTTCAACTAAGGTTCCTCTCTTTCATGCTACAAAAAGTTGTTTAGAATACTTAACATTTAAGCCTCTTTTCAATTAAAACATTCTCAGAGATTGTCAAACGTCTTAAATACATTTTTATAGAAACTTTATCTTTTCCAAAATCTATATTAGATAATATCCTCATACGTACTGCATATGGGGAACACTTTCCTATCAAATATCACATATCTACACTTATAAACACAACCTAGATCTGAATTTTTGCATTGCAATCGATCTCTTCGATTTTGATTATTTTTATAATAATTTTTTGGTATAATTTCATATATCACATAAATCGATATTTTTAAATCAAATCCCTTCTGTGCTTTATGAGATTTTCAAAAATTTAAACAATTTGACGTACGTAATATCTATTAGATATAAAATTGTTCCAAGGCAATATCTTCTACAGATACTTGTTTTTATTTTTGATTTTAATTAATCGTCCTTATATTTTTTTGACTTCAAAGTCTTACCCTTACGTACAAAAAATAACTTAAATTTTTGTTTAAGGGATATGTTATAAATCGATATGTTTATATGCCCCAATTTTATATAAAAACTTAATTGTTTGTAAATTTAAAATATATGTTACCCTCATACCTACTATATAGCCTATAGCTTATATTCAGCACTTTTTGAAAGAAATATTTGTTCGAAATTAAATCGTCTTTAAGCTCGAAAGCGCTTATACAACTTGGAATTCATATTCAGTAAATCGTTAAATTCGATAAATTGATAATCGAAATTTTGTATAAGTAATTTTTTTGAAATTTTCATATACGAAATGAAAAAAACCTTATAAATTTTCATGCCAAGAGAATATTAAGAAGTGGGGGACAAAATCTCATATATTGCTTTTTTGTCTTTACTTAGAATTTCAGGAGTGTCACAATTTGTTGTTTTTGTTTAAAAACTATAATTTTGTATTTGGGTAAAATTTTTTTCCAAGCTCAAATCTAGAAAAAAAAGTCTTTCTTGAAGCCTTATGACATCTTTCAGAGATTCGTCTACTAAGTTATAACTCAATTTCGTAACATTTGTTGAAAAAAAAATTTTTTCTTCGAAAGCAAATCGTCTTTAAACCCAATAATTCCATATTAAATTTATACCACTTAGAATCCAGCCTGCTATTCAATAATTGATAAATAGATAAGTATATGGGAGTTTGTATAAAAAGTAAATTTTTTGAAAATTTAAAATATGATATGAAAGGAACGTCCTAAAAATCTTGAGTTGACATTTTTCTTCCTTTTTGAAAACAGAACGTTTTTAAACTCAACAAAGCCATCACAAATTTATAGCATTTCGAGTTCACCCCCTATTCTATAATCAAATAATAAAATCGATTTTCCATAAAAGGTAAATTTTTACAAATTTTAAATATGATACGTAAAAGTCGTCCTGAACCTCTTGAATTTAAATTTTATCTTCGTCATCGAAAACAAATCGACATTACCCTTAATATTTATACCCCCTATTCAGTAATGGATATATCGATAAGTTATTGGAATTTTGCATAAAAAGTATTTTTTTTTTTAAATTTCAAATATGATACGAAAAACACGTCTTAAAACTCCTGAAGTAACATTTTATCTTCCATTTCGAAAACAGCTCATCTGTAACCCCAACAACGACATCTCTTTATACCAATTAATCGATAAATCAAAAAATATCTCGATTTTCCATAAATATTCTAAAAATTTCAAATATTGTATGTAAAACATGTCCTGTACACTGTAGAATTTAAATTTTACTTATCAATCCCTACCCCTTCTCC